>JAVGWO010000029.1:2558818-2711318 GCA_034509495.1 Acestrorhynchus altus | reverse complement strand
TTCATTTCATTGGTGGGTGTGTATTTTCGTTCATGAAAGAATCAACTATTATGATTTATCTAAGCATTGCTTATTTATTTATTTATTTATTTATATAAACCATCTCTTTCTCAGCATAACTGGAAAACATTTCTTAAAGGAGCACTAGAATGGAAAATGACTAATGCATATAGTCAGTACACAACATCTTTCTTTCTTTTATTTATTTATTTATTTATTTAGAGTAGCTCTTTTCAATTTCACATTGCATTGTGGGAGAGTACTGTCCACCATAAGCACACTTAAAAATGAACTCGTTCTAAGTGTGCATTGTGTGTTATTACTATGACTATGACTGTGTTATCTACCTCAAACCTCACACTCCTCATTGAAAAGAAACTGTCGTATAACTGGAAAAGATTCTAAATGTGCCAGCAAAGCAAAGATTCAAAATTTAGATACACTGGTTCTCTATAAAAAGTTTTTCATGGCCTATTTAAAGCAAGTGACATTCAGAAATCTAACAAATCTAAAAAAATTAATTGAAGTGAATGTCGAAAATTCCAGGTTTTATTGTAGACAAAACAAGATTGGGAAAGGCTTTAACCACATCTGAGCATTTTTCCCTCAGAAATCACATACTTACAATTTATTCATCAAACAACTTCAACTACTCAATCCAAATGTTCACTGACGTTTTAAAGTGTCCTCTGTTCCATCATGACTTATAGTACCTAAATCCACTCTGTGCTATAAGTTGGCCAAGATGTGAAGATTTTGTTGGGGATGGGTTTCTAAAGAGAATGGAGTGGAACAAAGACGGCTTTGTAGTCCAGTGATTCCCTAAACAGATTTCAGCTTAAAGCTCCCTGACATGTCTGCCTCTACCAGCACCTGCTTTGTGTCCAGTTAATCACTAACTAAAGCACAATGAGAAAGTGGCCGAACAGCCAAACACTGAGGAAGGAGGAACTTTCCTAGTTTGGAGCTTTCAAGAGTAAGCAGTAACATACTTTACATCTTATCTCTGTAACCACATGTTTAGCATATGGTTGATTTACACAATAAATCAATTTAATAACCTAGATTAAACACTTTTATATCAATGGGTATGAAACACCTTCATAAATGTGTTCTGAGTCATTTGTGGTTTTGTTGAATAAACTAATGTCAATAAATCACATGTTAAAGATGCTTTAGATTAGATTGGAAAAACTTGGATATAGCATTTGGGTTTAATACTTGTAAATCCATGTTTCTTTCCCTATATGTATTAATGCACAAAAATTGAATATTGCAACAAAAAAGGTTGATGTTCACATGACTTTTTAAAAGTACAACATTATGTAGATTATATTCTGTACACAGCAGCTTTTCAGCAGTGACCTTCTGTTATTTATCCTTTTAATGGAGGGGGTCAATGATTGTCTTCTGGACAACTGTCATCAGTCTTCCCCATGAATGTGGTTGCTTGTGTTTTAATAGTATTTAAACTGTTTGAATGGTCATTTTAACTCTAAATTAAACTTATATTTGGAGGTACTGGATTTCTGATGTTCAAAAGTAAAGCAAAAAACACTTGAAATATTTCACTTTATAACTTTCACAATATAGAATTTTTAGAGGTAACAGTAAATATGATAGAAATGTGTAGCTATGAGTTCATACAAACTCTTATATTTACATCCAAACTGTAGTAAAGCAGAACAGAGTGCACTCATTGTTAATTTTGGACTGCCTACCTAAATAAAAATGAGTGCTGGTGACACATTAAGGGGTCCAGCGACTAGATGGGGATCAGTGCCAGGCACTGGATGCTGGAATTCATATTAATCTCTTGATTCATAACCATATTCTACTGTATTTGACTTACTTTGACTCACCAAGAATTGATGGTAGAAAAGCCAACACAGCACTCGTGATGATGACTCAAAAACTTTTTTCACAATTCCCTCTGAGAGTCCAGGAAAAGGTCAAAGCCTTGGAACTGCTTCAGTAACAACTGTCATTGCTGGTTTTTATCCTGACCCCCTTTAAGCCTGCAGGCCAGATGAGGCTGTCCAGCCTCACTGAAGCGAGATGCAGTTGCAAAGTCTTGAGAGACATTGCAACAGTCCTGCCCAGCTTTTATACTATATATAAAAGAAATACTCAACTAAAGAGTAAAAAAAATCTTAAGATCAAGATCGTATATCAATATTTAATTAATTATCAGTTCCTTCTGTGATTAAACCACATTTTCTAGATGTTTATATTGAAATCAATCCATGTTGGATCAAGTTCTTGAGAGTGTACTGAGTTCAGGCTCCAATTTTCCAATCTGAAAGGTTAAACATGCTTGTAATTTTCATGAGATGGAAAACCAAGAGGTTCTTTGTTTGCTGAAAGTTTCTCTGCCTCTGAAAGTTCTCTCTCATGCGACAGAGCAAAAGTGGGCCAAACCTTCAGAGCAGTTTTTCATGCTGTTGAATTATAGACACACTGTTCATTATGAACAGCTGACTTCATATATATATATATATATATATATATATATATATATATATATATATAAACCATTATAAGAACATTGATGGTTATACAGTGTGCATTTTCTTCAGACTGGGATTCAAAAAAAAAATGCTACTGTACAATCTACCCATTTCTTACTCTTTTCAGGGTTTTATTTAAATTCAATCAATCAACCCCTTAATGGAGAATATAATCAGTAGATTAATCCATAATTAAATTAATTATTAGCCAAACACAAAATAGCATGAAAGGGCTCCACTTCATGTGGATCTTTTGTGTATATTTATTAATTTATTTAATGTGTTTTGTCCTTTTAATTACATTCCTTTAAGAGTCATTGTAGCTGTTAATAAAAATAAGAAGAAGAAGAACAAGAATAATGGTGAAATACTGTCTAATGTGATTTATTTTGAAACGATTTTCATCATTTTCAGTGGAAATTTCAAACCATTACAACCCTATTTCTAAGGAACAGTATTTCATTATTTAATATTAATTTAAAGAATAATAATTTAATAATTTAACATAATGATGATGATTGTGTTCAACATACGGCCTGTTAATCATTATTGAAATTGTAGACTTTGATACTAAAGGTGGCTGATCTAATGTGCAAATGAGCATCTAAACAGTCACAGAGTTGGATTATAAAAAAGAAACAAAATGAGAAAAAGGAATGGAATTTCACAGGGTCCTTATCATACTGTTACTGTATTGTTACTACTGTTAGAGACGCACTGATATGAGAATTGTACATAAAATGTAGACATTGGTACTAGCATTTTTCCTACATTCATAAAAAAATCTTTATTGTCTATTATTAGATCATCATGCATCTTTACTAAATACTGTATAGTCCACTCTCCTTTTGTTAATCATGTGATTATTTGTCCCCCAACCCTGAGTAAGGAAAACAAAGACATCAGAAAGTGTATCTTAAAGAAATACAGTGTCCATTTCAGTGACCTAAACGTTACCCAGTGTTAATCACTCAACAGCACAAATAGAAGATAAAACATTGATTAGAGCTGTAAATTGACTTTCTCGTGTAAATGGTCAGAGTGAGAACAAACCCCTGTTTTTTTTGTTTTTTTTTAATTCAGATATCATCCTCCTCAATCACCAGCATCTTTTTTCCAGCCATTAGCCTTCACGGTCCTTATCCTTCCCTGAGGCACCATCATTATCATTAAGAAGAACTGATCAATACGTCTGCTGATTCATTGATCCACTGAAAAGGCTCTTGTGATGACAAATGTCTCAGCCTGATGACCTAATCAGTTCATATGCACAGTCAGGCTGTGGACAAATGAGAAAGAGAGAGACTACTACACTCAGTGTGTGTGTGTGTGTGTGTGTGTGTGTGTGTGCGTGCGTGAGTGCATAGTGCTGACTAGCTGATGTGGGATTGCCTTAGGGATGTTACTCACAAACACATCTGTCATGTCTTGGAACTCTGCAGTGACGTTTGCCAAACACTCCTTCTGCCCGGACTCATCCCAGAGAACAGTGCAGCAGGGCAGGCTGGTGATGTCATACAGACCAGCTTCTATCCAATTTCTGCTCATTATTTCTTTTAGAATATTCAAAAGCATAAAAAAATTATTATTATTATTACTATTATTGACAACATCATTATCACTGTCAACATCATTATCATTGACAATATTATTGACATGAACACAACTTTGAAGTTGAAGAAGATGATCCATCTTTATTAATAACATGCTTCATGAAATCAAAAAAATCATTTGCGTTTTGAACATTTGAAAAGAATAGAATGGCTGTTTGTACAGTTATAATGTCACAATACCTGTTTTTATTATAATAATTATTATGATTTATTGTTAGTAGCAGTAGTAGTAGTAGTAGCAGTAGTTGTAGTAGTGGCAGCAGTATAAGTAATAGAAACTAGCAGTTTTAGTAGTAAAAGCAGTAGTAGTAGTAGTAGTAGTAGAAGTAGTAATAGCAGCAGCAGTAGTAGTAGTAGAAGTAGTAGTAGCAGCAGCAGTAATAGTAGCAGCAGTAGTAGTAGTAGTAGTAGTACCAGCAACAGCAGTAGTAGTAATAACAGCAGCAGTAGTAGTAGTATTAGTAGCAGCAGCAGTAATAGCAACAGCAGTAGTAGTAGTATTAGTAGCAGTAGTAGCAGTAGTAGTAGCAGCAGTAGTATTAGTAGTAGTAGCAGCAGCAGTAATAGTAGCGGCAGTAGTAGTAATATCAGCAGCAGTAGTAGTAGTAGCAACAGCAGTAATAGTAGCAGTAGTGGTAGTAGTAGTAGCAGTAATGGTGGTAGTAGTAGTAGTTGTAGCAGGTGTATTAGTAGTAGTAGCAGTAGTGGTGGTAGTAATAGTTGTAGCAGGTGTATTAGTAGTAGTAGCAGTAGTGATAATAGTAGTAGTGGTGGTAGTAGTAGCAGTAGTAGTAGTATTAGTAGTAATAGTAGTAGCAGGTGTATTAGTAGTAGTAGCGGTAGTGGTAGTAGTATTAGTAATAATAGTAGTTGTAGCAGGTGTATTAGTAGTAGTAGCAGTAGTGGTAGTAGTAGTAGTAGTAATAGTAGTAGTTGTTGCAGGTGTATTAGTAGTAGTAGTAGTGGTAGAAGTAGCAGTAGTGGTAGTAGTAGTAGCAGCAGTAGTAGTGGTAGTAGTAGTAGTAGTAGCAGCAATAGTAGTAGTGGTAGTAGTAGTAGCAGCAGTAGTAGTAGTAGTGGCAGTAGTGGTGGTAGTAGTAGTAGCAGTAGTGGTAGTAGTAGTAGTGGCAGTAGTGGTAGTAGTAGCAGAAGTGGCAGTAGTGGTAGTAGTAATAGTGGTTGTAGCAGGTGTATTAGTAGTAATGGTAGAAGTAGCAGTAGTGGTAGTAGTAGCAGCAGTAGTAGTGGTGGTAGTAGTAGTAGTAGCAGCAATAGTAGTAGTGGTAGTAGTAGTAGCAGCAGTAGTAGTAGTAGTGGCAGTAGTGGTGGTAGTAGTAATAGCAGTAGTGGTAGTAGTAGTAGTGGCAGTAGTGGTAGTAGTAGCAGAAGTGGCAGTAGTGGTAGTAGTAATAGTGGTTGTAGCAGGTGTATTAGTAGTAATGGTAGAAGTAGCAGTAGTGGTAGTAGTAGTAGTAGTAGTAGTAATAGTAGTTGTAGAAGTAGTAGTAGTGGCAGTAGTAGTAGTAGTAGTGGCAGTAGTAGTAGTAGTAGTAGTGGCAGTAGTAGTAGTAGTGGCAGTAGTAGTAGTAATAGTAAGATATTTGAACATAGAAATATAACGTTTAGATGTGAATTATAATGTGATGATGTGTTTTCAATAATGACCAAATAATAATCACATAATTATTCTATTCACTCCAAAGCAGTGATTATAATGTCATGAAGAATTAGGTCACAGTATTTCCTGTGACCTCATTAGCAGCTCAGTGTTAATGTCCTCTTGTGATATTAATTATAATAATGATGAATCGAGACTGAAACCAAATCACCAGCTATTCTGTAGAAATGTGTTTCTCTGGAATCCTGACATTTCTAAACAAAGGAGCCCTTTCTCCACATCATTTCACCACAGCCAATCAGACGCCGTCATAGTGACGTCATAAACAATGATGAGGCCACAATGCCTGCGACTGACTCTAACTCACAGCTCAATGCATTTCCTTAATGACTGTTTCCCCCGTGACCTTTATGAACACTGTGCAACATGTCTGCGTACGCGTTTAATGCCCCTTCAGCAGGCGTCTGTCAGTCCTCAGCAAGCGACTGTAAGTGTCCTTCACCACCAGTTTACACTTCACTGTTTGTCTCTTTTTATTGCGTCTCTGCTTTGACGTGTTTTTACTGTAGTGGCACAGCAGGTCCATCGGTACAGGACATCTCTGAGTGTTTGTTGTGGGAGGAACAACATTAGGATGATCTATATAATCTCTAGGTCCTTTTTTGGAAGTTTGAGATGGTGTTTTTTCTCTTTCAGCCCTCGTATCATTATCACATTAAAGTCTTAAGCTGCTATATTTTTAAATGACAGTCTCTTGATCGGAACAGCTGTACAGATGCACTTACTCTCACGCCAGTCTATTCATTATGAGCCTTGTTTCAAGTGTGACTCACAGTCTAGTCATTTCAGTGTTGCAACTACAGCCCCCATCAGGCCATCCTGAGTATCCTGGGGCAAAAAAATCAATCGGAGACTTAAGTTGGATGGTCACCTGATTGGCAGACGGTCAGATGCACACCAGAGGGAGAAAGAGAGAGGGAAAGGAACAGGCATAAAGGAGAGAGGGAGAGCTCAGGGGAAGCTCTTTAAGGTAAGCTGGTGGTGCTTATTTATGAATGAATGGGTCATTTAGCCACAGCAGCGCAAAGGATTGACAGGAACCTGTATGTGTGTGTGTGTGTGTGTGTGTGTGTGTTTATATGTCCAAAATATTTAGACATATTTAAACTGCTTGAAAAGATGTTGACATTCGAATGAGCTTTTATCCGAGTCTTCAAATGCGGATCAGTTGAGCTTCCCAGGCTGACAACTGAACGAAAAGAATCGTAACAGAAAGCCGACCTTTGTTTTGTTTTTGTTTTACTGGTTTACTTCCGATAATCACGTTGGAACAGTTATCTTCCTCTAAGTGCAGCTTGTTCTTCAGATGTTATGCTGGTTTTCATTTGTGAAGGTCAGTGTAAGAAATTGTCTGTGCTTCATTTCCTCTGTCTAGCCAAGGTTATTCTATCGAGACTGTAAAGCTTGCAGCAAGCCTGAGGCACATGGCAGCTATTGATCTGTAATCTAAGAGATGCTGAGGTCTTTTACAGGCAGCGCTGCCTGGCCGAACGATAATTTATGTTCGCTAAAGAAAGGAGGATTTACAGTCGATTCATTTCGATGGAAGCAGATTACTGCATTAAAGGCGTTTTGGAAGTCATGCCATTGTTTTTCAGATATTATATCATTGCTGTCATTCTATCTCCAAAATGGCAACTTTTATATATATATATATATATATACACACACACACAAAATACAGGAATTTACCAGATTACACTAGAAATCAACATATCATGATATTAAAAATATCTCTGTGTGTCCAATATTGGAGTAAAATAAATTATATTGGACTGATATAATCTGCCTCTGGTACGTATGTCACGGAATATGAGATCAGTGTGAATTTTCTCTTTGTATGAAGCAGTTACAAAAACAATATTTATATTGCAGAAGATAACGCACACATTTCTATAACGATTCTACATTTATGCATTCTGCACAACATAAACAACAAGATTCACATTGTCAGAAAGTGAAAACGGCAAAACTAGAGCGTTCTTTGCCTGACAGTGGCGATACGGTGTCTGCCCCTCCACACTGTTACATTTATACACCATTACGGGAAAGATCGTGTTACACGTTGCACTTCATAAAGAATCTCTCCCAAGTGTTTGAGTTTCTCCTTGATCACACGCCATGAGGAGATACAGTTACCCAAATAACAGGTGTGAGAAACAAATGCTGAGTGCAAGAGAGGAATACATATGAGAACAGGTGACAGGTGTGAAAAACACCTCTGAACGTGGTTCCCTTCACTAGGTGTTATTTTTCCTCATTCTTGGCATGGCTCTGTGTTTAGGTAAGACATTAGAGTAATGCCAGTATAAACCACGCTACCAACGCTGGGGCTCTACTCTTTTGTTCTTCTCCTAAATCACACCCCTAGGGGGAAATCTGACCCCACAAAAGAGTAGCTCGCTACCAACCACACATTCTACTCAGATATTTGGAATGTATTAGCATAGCACAGATGGTATGTTTTTTGTTTGATGATGCCAGGAGTCCGTGATTTGCCAAACATTTATGGCACAAAGAAAGAGAAACGACACATTTTCATTATGCTGTGAACATGATCTGTTATGTAATGATGATGGGGACAGTATGTTATCTCTTTACGGGGTTAATGGACCCTTGCAGTTGGGGTGGATAATGTGGCAAATATAGACCATTTGGAACCAGGGATGAAGTTTTTGGGGATGGAATGATGTATTCAGCCCATGATTCAGTTCATTATACTGGGATTTTGATTCGATATTGTCACAATGTTTTCAACAAAATCAGAATGTCCACGCATGTTGTTGCATAATTTATGATGAGACAGGATCTGGGAGGAGGGTAGAGTGGGGTGCGTGACATGCTGGACTGGGTTAGTGGCTGGTGCTGGTGGCGTGCAAACTTTGATGCTCACGACTGCCAACACATAATGCATTTTTAAGTACATGCTTTTTAATAAAATGTGCAGTTGGTGGTTGTGGAAGTACCCATGTATGCAACATTAAGTGGTGAACATAATATTTTCTTGTGTTTTTCTCTTTCAGATCTCCATGAGGGAAGCAGGTGATGGTCTTCATGCTCAGATGAATTCTATGATGGGAGCTCTGCAGGAGCTGAAACTCCTACAGGTGCAAACAACGCTAGAGCAACTGCAAATCTCCTGCAAAACCACTCACCAACCACCAACCTCCCACTTCTCTCAGCACTGCCCTCACAGAGCTACGGGTTCAGAGGTGCTGCTCACAAACCAGCTGAATCACAACACAGGAACCAGACAAAAGGATACACGGATTTCAGAAAGTCTGAAGGAACATTTAATCCCAAGGGAGACAAACCTGTCTGAATTAGAATTGGAGCCATCTATGTTCCTCACCAGCTCTCCACTGGAGAATCATAGGCTGGCTTCACACCAGGTACACAGGAGTCAGGAATTTAGAGAAACTCAACACAGGGGAAGTCTTTGCACCTCTATCTCCTTCTCTAGCTCAGATGATGAGAGCTTCTCCTCACGTGATTTTTTTGATTCGCCTTCAATTGATGCTTCTATCCGTCCAGTTTCGAGGTCAACGATCGAGGACCTTCAACCTCCGTTCCACCCAGCAACAATGGCAGAGCTTCAGGGACTAATGGACACTTTGTCACGTGAAGGTCCCTCCATTGATAGTGATTTTTCTCACTACGACACAGACGACTCTAGTGATTGGACCTCATCTCTAATGAGCCATAGTCGAAACAGGCAACCGTTGGTGCTTGGAGACAATGTCTTTGCTGATTTAGTGGGGAACTGGCTGGACTTGCCTGAGCTGGAGAGTCGATTAGCAGATGAAGAAGACAGGGCAGGAAGGCTGGGCGAAGCATCGGGTCACCCGCTGCGCCTCAGCTGCTCTCAGGAGTTCTGCAAGCGACTCTCTCTGACCACCAACATCTTCAAAAAGGTCTTGCGGAGCATCCGGCCTGACCGGGACAAGCTGCTCAAGGAGAGACCTGGGTGGCTGACCCCAGAGGATGAAGAAGAGGAATTGTTGAAACGAGGCAAGAAGAAAATGAGAGGGTCCAAGCCAAAAGGAAGCTTCTATAAACCTTTCTGGATGAGAGCTGGTGGGAGAGCCTGGAAAAGCAGGCCAAAAGCAGACAACATCGAGGAGATCAAGAGTTCAAAGGGGCCCATCTTTGATTATAGCTCTGCAGTGTGGGTGTGAAAGGTACTGATTATAAACAGTCATAATTACACAGGAAAAAACAGAGAACAACAAAGTGGATCAGCGTGGAGGCTCTGGAAGTTCGGAGAACTGGAATTATAAGAGTTCTCAGGACCCATGCATTTTACAAACTTTTAGAAACGAGTAACATGTCAGGAACATACTTGCACAATGTATAAAAAGGCAGTTTGTTGAACCCTCTTTCAAACTGTCATCAGTCTTCATGTTCAAAAGGTCAGTTGATTTCAGGAAATAGCAGGTCTCAGAAGACTTGTTATTCTTAGCAATGTACATGTTATGTCTCCATTTCAAGACGTATTACACCATTTTCTTGAAGACGTATGCAACTGTAAATGTATCACACGAATAGATACTGGTAGTAATTTCTTTTTCTTTTCTTTTTTTTTTTCTTTTGTGAAATATCTTTCAGGAGTCCAATTAACCAGTGTCAATCTGCACATTGATTTTCTGCTTCTTTAATCAGGGATGTCAAACCTTTCAAATACTGTTGCCTGTTCAAACATTGTTAAGTGTGCAATACTGATTACACAACCTCTCAGGACCTTAAAGAATTCCCATCCCGGACCGTCCGCACTATTGCTCATCTATTATTCCAAAGAAAGAACGACGTGCGCACATCTTTAAAAAATAAAAAATAGGTGTAAATACTGTCGGAACTACTGAAACCCCTCATATATAGTCAACTTTCCTCTTTTCCTATGCACTGACGTATGCTAAACAGCTCTCTGGATGTGAGCCCTGTTGTACCAAAATATACTGTAAGACGTGGAAGTGGTGTGTTCTGATCAGTACTCTCAGGATATTATAGCAATAAATGTTTAATAAAAATCTTGTCCTGGTTTTCATTCTATTTTACTTCGTATTGTTATACATTTTCAATGATTACTACATTTTTTTTCCAGGTGAAGAGTTTTCTTGTTGCTTACAGTATTGCCATGTTGTTGTGCATGATATAATGTCCACATTGCTATAATGATTTGTTGTAGGGATGCAGTGTGGTTGATGGATGATTTCTTTGTAGGGTAAACAAACAAAAGTAACACACCCAGCAAATGTTGCCATTTAAATACATTTTTTTTGTTGGTTCTTGAGCCAAAGTTTATGGGCAGAATGGCTTGGTGGTTAGCATATTCACCTCCCAGTGCTGGGGTCTTTGCTGGAGTCCCTATCTGGGTGGAGTTTCCATGTTCTCCCCATGTCTTTGTGGGTTTCCTCCCACAGTCCAAAAACAGATCAGGTGAACTGGTAGTCTAAATTGCTGTGGTGTGTGAATGAGTGTTTGTGTATGAGGGCTGAAGCGTGCTTAGATATCACAGGTCTACTGTATAAGTAGATTCCAATGCACTGTATATTAGTGTGAATGACAAAGTGGGGCCAAGACATTGAGTCATGCACTGTATTAAAGGCATCGTCCAATGTGTTTATCAGTATTTTAAGTTCTTTGATGTATAAAAAGCAAATGTGTGACTTTGGTTGAGGTGAAAACTGCTCAGATGTGATGTTACGAGTCCATTTACGTCCCTGTTCTTTTGAACCAAATCAAATTAAAACACTGCTTTTCTTTGTCATGGAGGGCTTGTGGAGAAAGTGTGAGCTCATAAGATTTACGTTTTGAAGGAGAAATGTTTAAAATCCACAATTTGTCATTTTAATGTCGCAAAATCTGCTTATTCAACTATTCCAAAGTAAATACAGCTTTTCCCTTCTAGGCTCCCCTTCATGCAAGCTTCAGCAAGCAGTATGAGCTTTAGCATTGTCTGTGATACCTGAATATATTTGAAGAATGTAGTGATAATTAATTTTATCAGCATCACTGAGCACTACAGTAATCCTTTCATTACAAGCTTCTCTGCAGTCATTTTTTAATCAACAGATCTGAATTGTAAACGACTCACACAGCTGGTTTGTGGAAATCTCTTCTTCCTTTCATTCACTCCTACTTCCTGTGTCCTTTGGATCTGTAAACAGGACACAGTAACGGTTTTAACTGTCGCCCATCACAACGACAGCACAACACAATGAGCTTATGGGCACTTTCAGACCATATCTGTCCTGGTGCTTCTACAATAATGCTGCAGTTTGACTTGCAACTGGCAGATTTACGCTGGAGTTCCAGTGAAGCCAGTAGCCCTGCACACCCTGAAACTCTTACCCTTTGAGGAACTCAGCAGCTTCTTCTTGTTCACCATCTGGCCAAACTTCCTGTTTACAAAATTAAATTATAATTCTATGGCAAGCATGACTTCTCACATATCCAGCGAGGTCACGAGAGAGGTCAGCATGGAGGACACTGGCCTAAAAACCCAGGGGCCAGACTTTCTCCCAGAAGACAGCAGGTCAGCAGGATGAGAAGCAAGAGACTAGACATGATTAAGACCAGTACACTCAAGCAGACATGAGACGTACGTGTACATTTTGAACATTAATCTTTAAAGGCTAAAACAGTTCCCTCTGTTTTTCATATCAAAATGATGTCATAAACATACTGATATATGTGTTTACTCTAATGGAGCTGTACTGCTTTTTGAGTGAGACACAACACAGGACAGTTAATCATTCTACTGTTAATATTATGTCCACCAGAGAATTAACATTACTTCAATACCCGAGTAATAGAACAGAGATGTAGGGGTCCAGTGTCCCCTAACCATGTATAAGTAGTTTGACCAGAGGAGGATGGGTCCTCCCCTTGTGAGCCTGGTTCCTCCCAAGGTTTCTTCCTCCAGCTGAGGGAGTTTTTCCTTGCCACTGTTGCCATGTGGCTTGCTCACTAGGGGATCTGCCATCTATACTTTGTTTCTGTTTTAACCTTTCTTATTTATTTATTTATTTATTAATTAATTTTATTTCTGTGAAGCTGCTCTGTGACAACTTCAGTTATCAAAAATAAATTTTGATTTTGATTTGATTTGATCATTTATGAGGTAATTGACGAACAAGGCCTCAGAAATACCTTAATTGTGCTGCCAGCAGAAAACATGCGCCCTAACACAGCCTTTCAGTATTACTGCCTTACAGCATGCACATGAGACATTACATATTAGCATCTACCACTAACAACTATTTTTCTATCAATAAATCTATTGACTTTTTTATTGATTAGTCGACTAATCTAATTGACTGATTTTCTTTCAAAAAATCAATGCATTTCACATTACTTTTATTTGATCAACAAACGGTATGTCATCATATGCAGCAAAGTAACATATAAACAAAGGTTCAAATACTGAAGTGCAAGTTTAAAATGGAAGGTCAATCATACAAGAAACTAAAGAAGGCATTTTTACAGTAAGTAGTTCATCTTAAGGAGAAATCCAAGTTTATTCTCTATTTTAAAGAATAAAGATGAGCAGAAACGTGTAGTCTTACATTTTTCCATGACAAAGACCTAAACTAACGTTGATATCTCAAATATAATAACACACACACACACACATACCTTATAACAGTTGCCACCTTAACAATTAGTTACAGTGTGTGTGTGTGTGCACTATAACTAACTGTTAAGGTCAGTTAGACCCATGTGGGCTAAGGGGTCTTTTAAATTGACATGCATTTCCCTTTTAAATTACACCAGTGACCTCACAGTACCTCTCTTTAGGCCGTGACTGCAGAACATTACTATATGAAGATTTACTTACTTACATCAGCTTTACTCATGCACACACACCCAGGGTATCCACAGATGAGCAATGCAGAGACTATTACTGTAGGACTCTAATAACAGGTTCTGAATACACACACGCCCACATCTTCACACACCACACAGGTAAAATCAGCCCCCAGGACAAACAGGTGTGATGGCTGGGAAGGTCATATGGGATTCAGTGTTACCTCTGGGCACAAGTCTGTGATGAAGCTGCTTCTGTAGATGTGTGAGTACATACAGCAGTTCACTCTCTGTCCTTCACACGCTGTTGTACACACACAGGTGAGGTTGTGGTCATCTACCCCATATACCCTGCTACAGTATATGTCCAAACGTGTGTGGACACCTGCTCATTTTCTGACATTAAGGATATTAGTCAAGGTGTGATGACACCCTTGTGCTGAACTAGCAGTCTCTACTGTACAAGAATGGCTGTACACTAGATAAGAGAACATTGCTGTGAGTATTTGATTGCAATCAGTCATAAGAACATTAGTGCAGTACTAATGTCAGTTGATCAGGTTTATAGACCACAAATGACCCTCAAATTTATTGGAGAATGAAATAACTGAATTCACAGATTAGAAGGGGATTTGTTATCTTTCTGTAGATGAAATGTCCACAAATCTACATGATCATTTGTCTTTAGCTTGTAATAACGTGTTTAAGACGCTGATTAAAGGCTAAGAAAGTACAATGTTACTATTCTCCAGAGGCTATATTAACAAAATAAATAAAACAGACACTTGGTAATGCTTCATGACACTGGCAGCATGAGAACTGCCCTCAAATGTAAATCTGCTCATAAAAATAAACAAATAAAAGACTGACTTCCTCCCACTGCACACACAGCATGCATTACAGTATAGGCTGCGTCGCTGGAGGCAGCATACTGTAGGCTAAAAGTGACGGGGCCATGCTGGATTCTATTAACTCTGTCTGTGTATAATAGATCTTAGTTCATCGGCCATATAATGTTTTTATAATGTGTTAAGACAAACATAACTCCTATTGTTACAGGTCAAAGACCGTTTAGCTGCTTTTATTTAAAGAATACTAACAAAGAAGGTAGGAGGTTAAGTATTTAAAACTATTATAACCAAACACTCTTCAGAAGGTCTTCAGTAAAGACACTAGTATATAAACAATGACAACTCAAAGAACTGCTGTATCCTTCAGTGGATTTGTTGATGATTAAATAACACCAGAACTGCTGTTATTTTATTTTTGCTATGAATTCACTACAATGTGTATATTTGAAGAAGAAGAAGAAGAAGAAGAAAAGAATTTCTAAAAATATATTTGGTATTAAGGATGTTTTATATGAGCCAAATCAAATGTATTCAAGTGCAAACTTTTAGGCAGTGTGAGGTTTTTAGGAAGATACATTATCATACATTTCATATTACATTTGAAGAGCCTTTTTGTTATAATGTTTATAGCACTTTTAATTTATATTGCATATTGTATTGAGATGCTCTATTAACAGAAGTTTGTATTAGCATCATGCTAAGCATCACACGTGCCTGAAACCATTGTTGTTAAGTAAAATAATAATAATAATAATAATAATAATAATAATAATAATAATAATAATTACAAGTCAAACTAAGACCTCAAGATGGTGACCCTTTGCTTCTGTTCCACAGGCCTTCTGTTGTGAAATTCGATAAAGTGTTTTTCATCTGATTTCTTTTAAGAATGTTGGCCGGAGATGTTGAGAAACGACACCTCAGTAGAACACTGGATCCTCTGAATGATGCATCCTCATACCAGACCAGGCATACACCTCCAGCCAGCTGATAGAAAATGGGTCAGGTTCTCATCTCTACATGCTAGAGCTGCTTCCAGACCAGTCTAACATGTTCTGACAATGATAAATAAAGGACAATGTGATCTGATTCCAGATCAGAACTGTGAGGGCTACATGCCACTGGCGGTGAAGGAAATGGAAGTCGACAGTGGGAAATAGATAATGCGCCACTGTCAGAAAGCCTCGATTAAGCTTCGCTGGCCTGACTTGGTTGAGGGTTTGTGCAGATGTAAAAGAAATGGGGCAGGAGACATTTTTGTTCTTAATAGAAAAGTGCAGTAATGATAAGAGGTTGATGAAGCAGTATATATATATATATATATATATATATATATATATATATATATATCACTCAAGAAGGAAAGTAGTAAAGACTAACAGCATATTAACTTGTAATTCAACCCAGCCAATGTGAGCAGTCCTTAATTAATTCCTTCTAAAACCTGTATTTCATTGTTGATCCATTTAATCTGTTATGTGATAGAATAAGATGTGACACTAAAACATTCTTCTAATTGTGTGGCACATTTCTGTTGGTTTGATACTCTAGCATTAAAATAGCTGCACCTTAAGCTATGGGATAGCTGTACATAAACTGATTAGGGTGTAGCATTACCTCAGGGGACCTAAAATACCTGTATAACCTGTGAAGTGTTATTTTGAGACTAAAGTTAAACAGTGGCCAGCATTCTCACTGTTTAAGCACAGGACCCTAAATATATGATATGATATGATATGATGAGACACTCTAAAGGTGTGTGATCATCTAACATCCTTGCTCCACAGCCTCTATTCTAGCCAGACCATCACCAATCAATATCCTTAAGCACCTGTTGGGCATCCACTATGCTGTCCACTTTGGTTGGTAATGCCTTCGATGATGTATTCCCTTTTCAGCCTGATGCCAAAAGAAATCCGTACGTATGACGTATGATTTCAGAAATCATACAATGTGAACTAAAGAGGTCTAACCTTGTAAATATGCAGGAATTACTGATGCAAGACAGACATGTAGAAATAATTTAAATAGAGAATATTACAAAGAAACCAGTCCAATCTAAACCTAACTTTTACTCTGTCCCTAACCTTTAAACCTAAGCCTTTGTTTGTCCCTAACATTAACCATATCTAAAGGTAAAGTTAACCTAAATGCAACATAAACATTTAGTAACTCAAATTGAACCTAGTGAATGGAACCTTTATCTCTAACCTTAGTAAAGGTCATGGTTTTAGTCCAATAATTCCTTATTTATAAGCTCAATTTAATGCAAAGGTGTCAAGCTTGGTGCTATATATTGATGGATTCTTCTTTGTGTACAATGAAAGCTGGTTTATGTGCATTTAAAAAAAATAGTTCAACCAGTGAAGCTTCCCATGAATCAGGGGTACAAAGTGTGTGCAAATTGTGCAAATATTACAAAATTCGTGGGGTATGTTTTAGTCATATGTATGTATTTTTGGAGCCTTTGTTGCCAGGTACACATGACAGTGAGGATTGAGGAATGTTAAATGCTTGCACAACTTCAGAAATTGAATGTCCCATGTCCAGTGTTACATGAAGCCAACAGAAAGGTAATGGAAGAATGAAAGGGGGTAAATAGAGAAAAGCATGCTTCCTATTACTCCAATCCATCTACAGCTATGCTGGAGGCTCTGTCTAGCTTGAAGGTCTTGAAGTAACGTGGACAAACATTTTGAATGTGAAAACTGGTGAGGACAGGGATGAAGGTTTGGAATATAACTGGCTAACTAACGGTTCACAGAATCTACAGTCTAAGGGATAAGTAATTATGTTGATTCCAAAGAGAAAAACAGAACTGTTACACTGTCCTAACAACGTAGGTAGAATTTTGAGTCTGTTGTCGGTTGTTTCTCTGTAGCTCTACAGTGTTACTGACAGTGTGATTCTCACTCAGCTGTTAGCAATGATCTCTTTGAAATCCAGTCCTTGTTTATTGCCCATGAACTGATTATTGGCAATGATCAGAAGATGGCAAGGGCATATTCTGTTTGCTGTAGAACTTGTTTTATAAACTTTTTTTTTTTTGTTTTTTTTTTTTATGAACCACAAATACAAGGGTTGGACAATGAAACTTAAACACCTGGTTTTAGACCACAATAATGTATTAGTATGGTGTACTAGGGGCTCCTTTTGCAGCCAATACAGTGTCAAGTCGTCTTGGGAATGACATTTTTTTTTATACAATCTGGGTTACCCGAACATCCCTTTCAGACAGCTTCCTCTTGCGTCCACAGTTAATCCTGTTGAATGTGGTTGGTCCTTCTTGGTGCTGCTGACATTACCCTGGATACCGTGGCTCTTGATACATCACAAAGACCTGCTGTCTTGGTCACAGATGCGCCAGAAAGACGTGCACCAACAATTTGTCCTCTTTTGAACTCTGGTATGTCACCCATAATGTTGTGGGCATTGCAATATTTTGAGCAAAACTGTGCTCTTACCTGCTAATTGATCCTTCACACTCTGCTCTTACTGGTATAATTAATGAAGAGTGGCCACCAGGCTGCTCCAATTTAGCCATGAACCCTCCCACACTAAAATGACAGGTGTTTCAGTTTCATTGTCCAACCCCTGTAAGTGACCAAGCATATCCAACAGAACACAAAGAGCTGAACAAATTGCAATCTGCCACAGAGAGATTAAAATCAGAGCCCAAGCAGAGCACTCAGCATTGCAGTCAAGGTTTAGCATACAAACAAATGCAGAGGGCTATTCATCAGAGGCTGTGCTTTTTTAGAAGCTTCTTAAATAAACAATAATACATGCTTTGTAAAACAGACCGGAGACTTAGAGATGTGGTAGGTTTATACTGGAGTGATGCTTCCATAACAGCAAATATTTGCTGCCCTCTATTGGATGGTTGAATGATCCATGCTTTGATCCAAGTTGTTGGATGTTTCATGATGCATAATGGTGTGGAACTGCTAGCTCTAGCCATGGGTAATATGGCAGAAGCATAACTATGAGAATTCAAATGAAAGTTTTAGCAACACCTTTTTTTAAATTCAAGTAACCAAGTGAAAGGTTTTATAAAAACTCATGTTACTCTATACCAGGGCTTCTCGATCCTGGTCCTGGAGGCACACTTGCCCTGCATTTTAGAGGAGTCACCTAGAGAGCTACTTCATGGATGTTTCAACTTCAAATCACCATACCACAATCAACCAATCAAGAACTGAAGGCAATAATTTAGTATTAAAAGTGGGGGTGAATTAGGGTTGGATCTAGTCTGCACGGAGGCAGTTCTCAAGAAGCAGGGTTGGTGACATCTGCTTTAGGAGCTTTAACACACTCCCCGCAACTCTGAAAGGGATTGTTAATGAGGTGCCTCCAGGACCAAGGTTGATAAACCCTGCACTAAAGGAAAGTTTCCTGCAAGACTGTTCTTATTTAGTTTCAGAAGTAAAAGTTATGAAAAGATGTAACGTGCAAAAGTAATTAAGAGTAAATACATCAATATCAGTGAGTTTCTACCTTCTGAGCAGTTTTGGAAAAAAATGCAGGTAAGGAGGTCAAGAGAGAGTGCAGAGGTGGGGTTTAGTGAGGAGCAAGCTATGTAGAAAGCAGGCATTCCGAGTTCTTACTGCTTCAGCCATTACCACAGAAAACAACAGAAGAGTAGGCATTTGAATGGTTGCCACCTACGGCTACATAATAGGCTAGAAACATATTTGCTGTTTGACCATATATTCACTGAGACAACTGGCTACATTATGAACAAAGCTGTTCACATACTTATGTGCATATGTGCTACGCAAGTTACTGGAGTGTAAACAAAAAACAAAACAAAAAAAAACAAAAAAAAAAACAAACAATGCCCAGGTTTCCACATCCTGAATTTAAAATACTGATCTCTCACCAGCATAAGTGGAATTTATAAGCATAAATTTATTTTTTGGAAAAATCACTTGATTTGCCAAAATACTGTAAGAAGAATGAAGGTGAAAATATGTGCGTAAGTGGTCTCTTCCGAGGATGAGACTTATTTCCACCTACAAATCCAAGAACATGCAAACTGACCAGGGGTAATCAAACATTTTCAGAAGAGTGTAAGTGCCACATAATATTTAGGTTTTCTGATGCAACCCTGAAACCCATTTTGTGAACCATCCATGGTAATGACCCAAATAAAGTGGCGATACAGTGATGAAATCCTATCAATGCCATTTATGAGAAACAGCCAAATAAATATGAAATACATTTATTTAAAATCAATTGGAAAGAAAAAAAAAATCATAAAATAAGATTAAAAGTAAGACAAATTTGTTTTTTTAAATTAAACCAAAAGTCATCCAGACACCTAGCGTCACAATGGCAACTATGGAGAGAACCATGAAAAAATAAATAAAATAAAATAAAATAAAAAAGTTTGAAATATGATTTTTTACGTTGTGTGGTTATTTGGTTCTTGACAATGCAGTACAATGAACTGATTGTTGGTTACTAGATAGAGAAGTCAACACCATGGTATAGGCCTGATTTCATTCTTCTCCTAGACAGGCACAAAACGGATGACCTAACCATCCTTACCCACGCAAACGCCTAAAACAAAATACAAAAGACCAACAAATTAATGAAAATGTACTAAAATTTAATCATTCATAAAAGTTGGAAAATTATTACCACTTTGAGTGACAGAACACAAGAAGAAATATTAGAGTTGGTTTTAGTACAATACATTTTTCAGCATGAGAGACACAGAAACCCATTTATGTTATCTGTCCCCATCTCTCAAATAAAAGAACCATTTTTTCCAAAAGCTTCTCTATGCAAAAAATGGAATTAGAATATATTATGCGAAATATGAAAGCTTTGAGACTTCAAATATAAAACAAAGTCACTCAGGCAAAAAAAAAAAACCAAAAAAACAAAAAACATTACTTGAGGAGCTGGTCCAGATGAAGGGGGAAGGGACTCAAATGGCCCCAGATCTACTTCTGGAGTGAATGTTAGCAAGAGTCATAGACATGGTCATGAAGGGGTGGGGCAAAAAGCAGAAATATTAACATGATTTGACTTTTGCAAACATTAATGATATTTTTAATGTGCCCATGCTTGTTGAAGGTATTAATGAACCGCATGTCACTACCCCCATATGAACACGCAATGTTCTGGTTTCTATAGTCCTTTAAAAATGGATTTTGCAAAAACTGTAAGCGCTCGAGACAAATCATATCTGTAGGGGAGGAAAAAGAAAGAAAGTCGGGGGGAAAAGTTAGGATTGTTTGGGAAGGAAAAGCAGAAATGGAGAGTATGTGAGAAGTCAAACTTCTCTCTCTCTCGTTTTCACTCCTTTCAGTAAACTAAGGAATAAACCTTAGTGTTATTTTCTGCCTTTGCCGACACTGTTTCCAATAACTGTTGAATGGGGCTGGAATGCTGGCCAGTAGGGCAACAGGTCTTCATTTCAGCATTCTAAAAAAAACAAATGGAAAAAACAGGGTGTGAGGTTTCGCAAAAAACACAATATTCTTCAATTAAAGATTTAATCTTTGCGTATTACTTTTTTTTGTTTTTCATAATCCAGACCGATTTTTACATCTGAATAACAGCCTGAAACTGCACTACCATTTACAACCAGTAGGTGGCGATGTTGCGCTCCAGCTAAGTATTCATTCCACTTTGTTCTAATTTAATGCATCCTTTCAGGATCTGATTAAACGCAGCAGAAATTAACTGATGACCCATCAATAACACTGCCAATGTAAACATTTTCAGCAATAAATTATCTTTACCAAACAACTAGATAAGAGGACCACGCTGTATGCAATAACAATCCGAAACACTACATATATTAACTAATTAAATTGACTAATCCACTGTCATGTACACAGACTATCAGAGTGACTCTAGTGCATATATGCTCAAGTGAACTAAACAATATCCAAGATCTCTGCAATATTCATTATTGATCCACGGACTGTGACGATTACCTGGCTCAGAGCTGCTGCTGGGGTGTGTGTGTGTGCGCGCGTTTTAGAGCAGTGTGCAGTTAGACTTCTTCTTGGCTTTCTTTTTTTCCACCGGCGTTTTTCTATTAATCTGTCTGACCAGGTCATAGAAGATCTGCAGAGACACAGACAGACACAGGTTAGGCTTGAAATAGTAGCCAGGGCTGTAAATAGTAAATGGAACTGGCTTTGCAGGAGCAGATTAAGCGTAATCTTGGACTAAACAACTGTACACAAGTTTCAGTGTGTTAGTAAATCACTAAAACCACAGCTGATAAAGTATTTTTAACTTAGTGTCACTTTGGAGTTCAGTTAATAGCAAAATTAGTAAGGCACTTAAGACAATTTTGGACCACTCTTCTTTTGCAAACTGCTCAAAGATATTTGAAGGGTGCCTTCTCTCAACAGCAATTTTAAGATCTCTCAACAGGTGTTCAGTGGGATTTAGATTGACTTATTGCTGGCCACTTCAAAAAGCACCCAGAGATAGATGGAAACAAAGCACTGGAGCGTTCTGAAGTATGTTTGGGGATCATTGTCCTGCTGGAAGACCCATGACCTACAGGGGTTGGACAATGAAACTGAAACACCTGGTTTTAGACCACAATAATTTATTAGTATGGTGTACTAGGACCTCCTTTTGCAGCCAATACAGCGTCAATTTGTCTTGGGAATGACATATTTGGATACAATCCGTCACCCATAATGTTGTGTGCATTGCAATATTTTGAGCAAAACTGTGCTCTTACCTGCTAATTGAACCTTCACACCCTGCCCTTACTGGTGCCATTAATGAAGATTGGCCACCAGGCTGCTCCAATTTAGCCATGAAACCTCCCACACTAAAATGACAGGTGTTTTTCAGTTTCATTGTTCAACCCCTGTAGGATGCAAACCCATCTTTCTGACACGGTGTGATTTTTGGTCACAATGTAGGGCCCAGTCATGACACCCAGGTACTCTGCTTCTTTTTAGGCCTCGTTCCATGTTTGGTAAACATTAGATTGATGTGCTTTACCAAAAAGCTCCGTCTTGGTCTCGTCTGTCCACAAGACAATTTCCCAGAAGGGGTTTGGTTTAATTACATAGATTTTGACAAACTGCAGTCCAGCTTTTTTGTGTCTCCATGTCAGCAATGGGGTTCTCTTGGGTCTCCTGCCATATCGTTTCATTTTTCATTCAAATGTCAACAGATAGTTCTCACTGACACTGTGCACCCTGAGCCTGCAGGACAACTTTAATTTTGTAACTTGATTGGGGCTGCTTATCAAACCTCCTGGGACATAGCTACAATACCAGGGATTCTAAACATCTTGATTAGGTTGTGCACCATGGAAAAGGATCATCAAGATCTCTGGAGATTGAATCAACTTCTCTTTTTCTTTATAATCAGTTATGATTTATTGCCCACATCTCTTGTTATTTACTCACAATTTTGAAAAGGTGCAGATAACTTTGTGTGTATTGGAATAACACAAAAAGCAGAGAAAAGGCAAATTTCACACAATGTGTGTATAGCAAAATGTGTGTAATTGCATAATTTTCCATCCCAGGCTCCAAGTGGCTCAGCGGTCTAACGCTCTAGCTCTGTGATCTGAGGATTTCAGGTTCAAATCCCAGATCATGCTGCTTGCCATCAACAGCTTGCTGTTCCTTGCTGGGTGGGTAGATGGCGCTCATTGATTGCAGTCAACGTGATGCACGCCAGCATCCTATCAGAGTTGGGGACCTGACATTTTCCTCCGACCTTGTTGGCTGTCTGGTGAGGATGCAAATATAGGCAGATCGAAAAGAGGTGGTGGTGGAAGCATGTGCTCATCCTGACCCTCCTAGTATTTGGGAGCATCGCGTGTGATTGGGGAGAGTGATAAGGTTGGGGAATTGGTACTTCCAAATTTGCGGGGAGGAAATTGGGGGTTACGGTATAAAATAATAATTTTAATTTCTACCTGATCCAACCATGATATTGTATTTTATTAGTGAGTCAACAAGAATTTCCAGCGTGTGCAGTGATTACAGCAGTTTAATTTTTCCACACCAGCGGTCTAATGGAGCATTTTATCACACTTATTTTCACAGTTGTGGTTAACTTGCAAACAATTCTAGCAGATATGAGTGAAGATAAAGCTAAGAGAACTAATATTGTCTGAACAACTGTAGACAAGTGTTAATGTGTTAATGAGTTACTGAAATGACTGCCAATATAAAGTATAGTTGGTGCGTACTCACCTCATTGACATTGATCTTTGATTTGGCAGAGGATTCTAGAAAGGCACAGTTATTCCACTGGCGGGCGAGATTTTGCCCCTGCTCCTTCCCAACAACCCTCTCGTCCTCCAGATCACACTTATTCCCCACCAGAATCATTGGCACCTTCAGAGACAAACACCTTGTATGATGGCCCTTATATTCACACATAGTACTCAAGAAAGAAAAGCTAATATCAGACTTAAAGTGCTGATGAACCATAACCAGGTATGGTTTCTGAAGACAATGCATATGGTTATATACAGTGGGGAGAACAAGTATTTGATACACTGCTGATTTTTCAGGTTTTCCCACTTGCAAAGCATGTAGAAGACTGTAATTTTTATCATAGGTACTCTTCAACTGTGAGTGATGGAATCTAAAACAAAAATCCAGAAAAATACATTGTATGATTTTTAAATAATTAATTTCCATTATTGTGAGAAATAAGTATTTGATACACCAGAAAAAGAAACTTAATATTTGGTACAGAAATCTTTGTTTGCAATTACAGAGATGAGACGTTTCCTGTAGTTCTTGACAAGGTTTGCACACACTGCAGCAGGGATTTTGGCCCACTCCTCCATACAGATCTCCTCCAGAGCCTTCAGGTTTCGTGGCTGTCACTGGGCCACACGGACTTTAAGCTCCCTCCAAAGATTTTCTATTGGATTCAGGTCTGGAGACTGGCTAGGCCACTCCAGGACCTTAAGATGTTTCCTACGGAGCCACTCTTTAGTGCTCTTACTGAGGGAAGGAGGTTGTTGGCCAAAATCTCACGATACATGGCCCCATCCATCCTTCCCACAATACGGTGCAGTCGTCCTGTCCCCTTTGCAGAAAAGCATCCCCAAAGAATGATGTTTCCACCGCCATGCTTCACGGTTGGGATGGTGTTCTTGGGGTTGTACTCATCATTCTTCTTCCTCCAAATATGACGAGTGGAGTTTAAACCAAAAAGTTAAATTTTGGTCTCATCAGACCACATGACCTTCTCCCATTCCTCCTCTGGAGCATTCAGATGGTCATTTGCAAACTTCAGACGGGCTTTGACATGCGTTGGCTTGAGGAAGGGCACCTTGCGTGCACTGCAGGATTTCAATCCTTGACGGCGTAGAGTGTTACTGATTGTTTTCTTTTAGAGACTGTGGTCCCAGCTCTATTCAGGTCATTGACCAGGTCCTGCCGTGTAGTTCTGGGCTCATTCTTCACCTTCCTCAAGATCATTGATGCTCCACGAGGTGAGATCTTGCATGGCGCCCCAGACCGAGGGAGATTTTCCGTTATTTTGCATTTCATCCATTTTCTAATAATTGCACCAACAGTTGTTGCCTTCTCACCAAGCTGCTTGCCTATTGTCCTGTAGCCCATCCCAGCCTTGTGCAGGTCTACAATTTTATCCCTGATGTCCTTACACAGCTCTCTGTTCTTGGGCATTGTGGAGATGCTGGAGTCTGACTGATTGAGTGTGTGGACAGGTGTCTTTTATACAGGTAACGAGTTCAAACAGGTGCAGTTAATACAGGTAATGAGTGGAGAACAGGAGGGCTTCTTAAAGAAGAAGTAACATGTCTGTGAGAGCCAAAATTCTTACTGGTTGATAGATGATCAAATACTTATTTCTCACAATAATGGAAATTAATTATTTAAAAATCATACAATGTATTTTTCTGGATTTTTGTTTTAGATTCCATCACTCACAGTTGAAGAGTACCTATTACAGTCTTCTACATGCTTTGCAAGTGGGAAAACCTGAAAAATCAGCAGTGTATCAAATACTTGTTCTCCCCACTGTATGTATGTATGTATGTATATATATATATATATATATATATATATATATATCTCAAAGCTCCACTATATGAACAACACCAATATCACTATATGCAACAAAAATTTAGAATAAATCATTAAAAGCAAGACTTCCCCCACCATAATGGGCAACTTTGTTGTGCATATATTTTATATATAATGACTGATTTCTGTTCAACATATTTTTTTTTTTTTAAATGTTATTTATTTACCAGGGAAAAATACACATTGATGAAAATTAACTTATTAACCAACTCTGGCACATTTACATTGATGATGTTCATCTTTAGTCCCAGGGCTGGTAAAAACAGACTTAAGGCCAATGTCATCACCGCAATAAACAAAATTAAGAAGAGACAGCATGGGGGTTTTCCAAAGATTAAATATGTTTGGTTTAAACCATGTCTTAGGTTTATATTTACAATATGGGTGACTCACACTCCCTCAGCTGGTAAACAATTGCGATAAAGAGTGGCTCTAAATGAGAAAACTGCCTGCCCAAACTTACTATGTATTGTACGGCACAGTCCCCCCGGTAGTTGCTCTGTACTGTTGCCCTACCACTGCTATCCTTCTGTATTATGAACTGACTCAGTGGTGGAGGAGCAAGCCCATATATGACCTTACAAATAAAACATCTATGAAATGTTTAAACCCTTAGTGGTGGTAACAATTAACAGGTCATCACAGAAATGCATGAGCAGCCAGGGGCAGAAAGCAGCCCAAAACAGTACTCTTCACAACAGAGCACGAACAATGAGGTTTTTTTTTTTATTATTACAGATTATAAATACAGACCTGATCATTAATATTTGCTGTAAGTCAGCTAGTTGTCAAATTCTGTTGTGGCAAGTTGTAAAGTAGCAGCAGCGTTATTTAAGGCTTTATGATGCTTTTTTGTGGTTTAATGAACAGCATACACATTGGGCCATTTGTGACAAGACAATACAGAGAAGTCAGCTACTAATAGCTGTGGTTTCACACAAGTTATATTAATATTCAATTAAAATACAAACCAATCCACACTGATCTTAGCAGTTGACCACTGCTATTTTCTTGTGACCATCTGTGAAACCATAGTGCTTTTGCCCCCTGGCTGTGCACACACCATGTAATGTTTGTAAACAGGAAACCCATCTATAATACAACTGCGTAGGGATTTACATTTCATATTACTGTTCATCAAGAATTATGGAATTTTGAAAAGTACTGAGAAACTGTCTACAGCAGTGCTCTCCTGGAGAGACAAGTTCCTCCAGGATTCAACTCCAACCCATAGACAACACACCCCAAGCAGATAATCAGGGACTTCTGAAGGCAATAATTAAGTGGATCAGATTGGGTGGATTAGGAGTGAGTCCTAAGTCTGTGGGAAGGTAGCTCTACAGGAGAATGACAGTGTCATACCAGTGTCACCATTTTATAAATGGTCTGTCTCCCATGCCTCGGGTTAAAAGATTCCCCCAACAAACAAAGATTTTTTTCCAAAAATTGCAGAAGATTATGGATCTGAGAATTAAATTTATTGGGGTATTTGGTGAAGTCCAAGCTACCATGGATTAGAAGGTCATCTATGTCAGCTATTTCCTCACTGTCCCAGATGTAACTTACAAGTTGTCACGCACAGTTTGTTTACAGTAAGTTAGCTAGCTGTTGTGGCAAGTTGTAAAGTACCCTTGGCATATACATTTTTAATTTGACTCAGTGGAGGAACCTGGCAGACTGGACCCAGATTATAAAGATTAGGGTTAGGGGTGTTGTCAGAAAGAAAAGCCTGGTGATACTTACATCCTCTGTGTCTTTAACCCGTAAGATCTGTTCTCTCAGGTCCTGCAGATCATTAAAGGTGGACTGTGCTGTAATAGAGTAGACCAGAGCAAAGCCCTGGCCATTCTTCATATACAAGTCCCTCATGGCCGTGAACTGCTCCTGTAGTACAGACAGAAATATCAAATTGTAGAGAATATCGAGCACATTTGCGATAGACATTATGATAGTTATGAAATAATCAATCAATCAAAGGTCATTAGGGCATTACTGTTTTTACAGGTTTGTATGATAGAAATGGTACAGAGTTGAAATGTAAACTTACTGTGCCTGCTGTGTCGAGGATTTCTAGCATACATTGTTGTCCGTCCACTTCTACTTGCTAGAGTAAAAGAGAGAAATAGACAAATTGACCCCAAATAGGATTTTAATTTGCTGTGGCAAATTTACAAAAGGAGGGTGGGTTTATTTACCTTTCTATATGAGTCTTCTATTGTGGGGTCATATTTTTCCACAAATATACCCTGAACAAACTGGACTGTCTGTGGAGACAAGAGAGAGGAGCAGAATTAAGCATCAGAATCAAAGTAACGTGAGCAAGAAAACTTCCAAATGTGAAGAGATAGAAGAGAAAAATGAGCTACAGGTTAGAAACTGATGTACTTTAAATGTCTTTCAGTTTGATTTAGAGAGCATGTTAATGGTATTGTTAACTGCTTTTTAGTTTATTCATAATGGTCCTCAAGACTCAGCAAGACGGTCCACATTTTTTCTCCCAGTATGCTGGGAAAGAGCATAAGTTCTGGCAGGGCCTGGAGGACCAGATTGAAAATCATTGGTTTTGTGCATGTTTTTCCTCTTACCAGTGCAGATTTTCCTACACCTCCTGAGCCTAAGACCACAAGCTTATATTCACGCATGCTGGGGTCTCTCTGTGGTCGCCTCTACAGCCTGTCAACAGAGCAGAGAGGAAGAGCATCAAGACAAATGTCAATTTCCTTTATAAAATACATATATACTTTATAAGAAAATGCTTGCTCCCTAGAAGGGCTGGGATATATGAGGTCAGATCAGTATGACATGAAGCAGAAGGTTTTCTCAATAACAATAAATAGTACAAGCTGCTCAATACGCTGCAACTCGCATCTTGATATGCTCAAAAGAAATGGTAACGTATGATATGATGAAAACCTAAAGAGAGTATAACGTTAAAGTATCAGTATTAATCTGTAACAGCAGAAACAGTATGCTGTAAATTTAAATAATACATTTTAATTATGATGTTTAATTATGATGCCAATTTGAACAAGACTCTTGTCAAATGACTGTACGAGGAAAAAAAAAATAAAAAAAGACAATAGGAAGACAATATGAAGTAATTAGTCCCTGAGAAACAGCTGCCGAATGGAAACATTTTTATTTTTAAATTCAAGTATTAAAAGTTTAATCAGTCACAGTTCCCTTGGCTCTCCTCTAGTGGAGGGCATGGGCAAAAATTCCTATCACACCATATATAAAAAATTATTTTGAAAACTGCCCAACATTATGAATAGAAACCCATTAGGAACAGGAAGCCTGTTTTTGCAGTTTAACAGTGGCTTATTTTACTACTAATACACAAACACACATTCAAGGCATATATTTCAAATATACCGTATTTTCCCGACTATAAGCTGCTACTTTATCCACGCTTTTAACCATGCGGCTTATAATGAGGTGTGGCTTTTCTTCCCCCGACAGGGGGCGCTTTAACAGAAAGTGAAAAAGGTGGGAAGTCAAAGTTGGAAATCACAGAAGAAAGCATTAATTTTCAGTTAGCACATGCAAGCAGCAGGCACAACAGAGAAGGCAGCAGGAACAACTCATTCAATGCCAAAAGACTAGATAGGCTTTCAGAGGACACTACACAAAATGTAGACCAGAGGACAAAAATGTACACAGTAATATACTGAATTCAAGAACGAAAGAAAGAAAGAGAGAACGAAAGAAAGAGAGAGAACGAAACAAAGAAAGAAGAGAGAACGAAACAAAGAAAGAAGAGAGAACGAAACAAAGAAAGAAGAGAGAACGAAACAAAGAAAGAGAGAACGAAAGAAAGAAAGAAAGAAAGAGAAAAGAATGAAAAGAGAGAACGAAAGAACAATTACCACTATGGACAAGATTATGTTGATAAATGGTTCTGAAGGTCTGTTTCAGCCCTACTTCAGAGTTTCATTCAAACAGCACTTCAAAAACCATGCATTCACCCAAATCCTGGTTAGGAAATTTAGTTTGGAGGGTTTTAGCTGAGTAGAGAAAAGTACAGACTAGATTAGGGAAGAGGTTTCAATATTTATGGTTTCAGTCAGGGCTGTGATCGTCACTATGGGGTTGCTACCAAGTTCCTAACTTCTGTTTTAATTTCAACTCCTGCTCTCCATTACTGGCTCTCTGTCTCCACAGAGCTGTCAAACAAACCTGCACTTCAGACAGACTTTAGATAGATGTTCAACCGCTTAGCCATCTCTTATTCTTTTGCTGTACCTCTTCTCTCCCTCCATCCTCTCTCGGAAACCCAGCACTAGACATGTTAGTTATTGTCAAACCAACATATCAGACAGTATATTGCTCATCAGCAAAGACCAGAAACTGGTAAATCGTGTAGTGCGCTCATTTGCATCATTGCTCCTGGCTACACACAGACTACATATTCATGGGTTAGTGTTGATTTAGGGCTTGTGGTAGTATGTCTTTACAGGTACTCTCTTACACTCACTCCACGGCTTTTACAGTAGATTCCCAGGCAAAAACAAAAGAACAGTGGAAGAGTGTTAAACATAAATCTACTCACTTGCTTACTCTCCCTCTGCTTGCCTGTCTCCCTCGCTAGCTAGCTCTCACTCCATCTCCCTCAAAGCAAGCCATATAAGGCATGCTCACTTGCGCTCTCCCTCACTCCCTCTCAAATCATTCCACAACAGTACTCACGTTCCAGCACATCCACGCATTCTGTTAGAGACTAGGTGACACTGTTTGGTTGTGGACTGATGTGTTAGACTGTAAAACAGTATTAACACAAATACAAATAACATTCATACAAAACATACAGGGTTTACATCAGTTGTCACAAAAACAGGGGCTGTTCCCAACCTTTTCCACTTCACAGCCTGCCTGCTTAAAACTGGAAAGCGTAACGGCCAACAAGTTCAACACTATGTAAAATTGATTTTGCCTTCCATTTCTCAAGTGCCAAGGCTGGTCTGAACAGGAGCTTTAAAACACAGTGTCTGTCCTAAATGTCCATCACAAAAACGAGGCGTTGCCAACATCAGACAACATGTCTCTTATCAAAATGTGAACTTCATAGCTGTGATGGAAATGGATCCCTATGTAATGAGTGCCAGTCATTTTCCTGTGTCTGAATTCTAAAGTGAAATTCAAACATGATTTTGAAGGCACTGTAATCTCCCACAATTCATTGGCAATTTACACAGTGAAGTTCAGATGTTTTCCCATTTAATGTTAGTTCATTAATGGGATGAATTACTACATGAACTGAATTCTGAATTAAAGTTAGTGTGTGTGTATGGAGCTTAAACATGGTTCAGACACTTATTTGTTTATACGACCGGTGCTGACAGGCATTGCTGATGAGGAAGTGTCTGAATTCATCTGTTTCTACCTCTACTTAGTAAACTAAACAGTTTATCCCTTTATAGCACAATGCTAATGAGGGAATGGGGATCCATTCTGGTCTTATGCTATCCCATTCAGCGTAGTTGTTTTCTTGATTTGTACAGGTTTCTTCCCCCCACGTAGAATTTAAGGATTTAAAGTGCTATTCCAGCCCGCTATGGACTACTGCCTCCACGCCACTAGAGAGTACTTCTAAGCCCACTGGTGGTGCCCAGCCCACAGGTTGAGAAACCCTGCACTAAATCACTTCCAAGGCTTTCCTCACGGGACTCTATTTTTTTTGTTGTTTTTTTTTTTTTTTACAGTCACCATCCAACACACAGAGTTTGGTAAAGAAGTGTGAGGCAAGTTGGTGATGGAACTGAACACTTCCAAACGCTGACTGAAGGCATCCAGATGAAATGGGCACTCAAGCCTTGTTCTTCAAAGGCGCTGAGAGCAGGGGGCAGAGCAGAGGGAACAAACTTCAATTGAATAACAATGAATAGCTTTGTAAATTATATCGCCTCAGCCCATATCCGATACCAATATAAATACTGATACATCACCCCGCCCTTATATGCTTTAATGTGATCAGGAGTTTAACAATGCAGAGATAAATGCTTTTAAGTAATATTATCATTAATGACTAAACATTTTGAACAGCACTATATATACACACAAACACCTTCACTGTCACACAAGAACCCTGTATCTTCATTTTTGGCCTTCTACTCTGACACCATTTGAACGCAAGTTGTTAATTTTTATACAAATTAAGAACATTTCATGTGTCATGATGAATGCACCAATAGAAATGCTCCAAAATTTCTTGGAATATTTTTATGAAAGCTAAAAAGGAAAGTTGGAAAGCTGCCACAAAACACAGACAGCACTTATGAATAATGTGTGATGGACAACTGCAACCATAACTTCTGCCATAACTAACCGAATGAACACTACTACACAGCAGCACCAACTACTTGCTTTACTCCACACACACACACACACACACACCTCATTAGCATTGCTAATACATGCCCCAGTACAGGAGGGCAGTGAGAGAATGGCACGAAGTAAGCATTGTCTTCTATCACCCACAAACAAACAAGCATTTATAATAGAAAAATCTGGGTCAAAAATGCAGGCTATCTTCGTCCATATGCAAGAGTTCAATGAGGTCACATTACAGTATTGCAGTAACTGGAATTTGCTCATGACTGCAGTCTGTGTTCACTATGCCTCCATCACTATGAAAAGTTTGGGTGTAAGTTGTGTTCTTTTTTTGTGTATTGTGAGTTTTCATTTTAAACAGTGGTAAGAATTAATGAAAAACTGAAGCAAACTAACAGTTTCAGGCTCCCTGTCAGACCTAATAGAGGATGCTCATAATATCATGAGTAGTTATACTGAAGAGAAAATCAAGCACTAAAATTAACTAAAAAGTGGACAAAGTGTGGTGTATTTTGCTACAGGATGAATTAGATTTTTCCTGCATTCTAGCTTCTGAAGCAAAGCTGTTGTCGACCTACTGAACTCCAATAAAAAAATTCAAAGTACCAAGTTTTCCCTCAATAACAATGAGATGCAGAGCATCTAGTTTGTAAAACTGAATATTTATACATACATCTGCCAGAACTAATAAAAGGTGCATAAAATATAGAAACTGGACTACGTGGATTTAAGATGCTAGACATTAATTTGAAGAGCAACACCACAGTCCTTTTAAAGAATCAGGAGTGGGTCAATTCATGGAAAGACGCAACCCAAAAAGCATATGGGTAGCTAGCTTGCCAAGTTGATCATGACCAACATTAAAACATGGACAGCACAGCATCAGCGAGCTGAATATGACAGTCATCTAAAAATCACTACCAGCCTACTTCAACATACTAGCTTTCAGCAGCACTGGAGCAAAAGCTGCAGCCCTCGTCCAGAATAGCTGGCATGGCGTTTGCATGCTGGCTACAGACTTTGTGAACATTATTTTTAAGCCTACACTCAAATCAACCCCAACGCCATCCTGACACTTTTCTGAGATTCTCTGTAAGCAGACATTATTTTGTGTAAAACCATCTAGTAGACAAATCTGGCTTCAAACATTGGCATGGAAAATGTAAATGTCCAAAGGCAATCACTTAAGCAGCTATCTGTGCACACTCTGCATTCCTGCTGAATATTACACCAACATAAGTTCAGGTGAAACCACACTGGGAGCCACAGTCCATTCCATCCTTACTGAGAAGCAGTAGGATCAGTGCCAACAGGTTAGCAGCTCTGTATATGGACGCACATTAGCAGCAGTTCTCCATTAATGCCAGCTGCAGAGATAAGCCTGGCGTTTGATAGTGAGCAGTAATACACTGTTTGGTAAACAGAAAGCTCATCGCACTCTTGCTCAGCTCCACTGATAAAAGGCTAAAGCGATTGAAAAACGGCACTTGTTCTGGTGCTTTATCTCAGTCACACAGGCACACATCACAATTTAAGTGCTTACATACTCAATGTTGCTTTTTACAAAACTGGCGAGAGACTACAGAAAGAACTTAAATAGCTCAGAGGAAGATCGCAGAAAAATGCTGTTAGGAAAAAACTCACACCACCTGTTATATTTCTATTTACTTATTTTTTTACTGTTTTATTTCTGAACTACTGGAGGCATTTTATATGGTTCTATCCACAGGGACGGAAGAATAATCTTTATATGCTTATCTTTCTAACATATTCAAACTGAGTACAACACAAACCAGATTAATTACATAAAAAAAATAATCAAGCTGAAAATGTTCAAAATGTAATTTAAAGAGCAACACCGGTAGCCTTTTAGGCCCGCCTCCTTTCACACATTTTCTGGGTTCCTGGGTTAACAGCCATTGTTCTCTTACATAATCATAAGCAAAAAGAAGCCACCCAAAAAGCATAACAGTGGTCAAATTAGTTAGCGTTTCTCGTGGCTGACCTTGAAACTTTGCTACTGCAACATGTGAGCACTGGTTACTGCCCTCATCCAAAAAAGCTATCATGGCATTTTATCTACTGGCTACATACCTCGTACAAAAACAATAGTGCAACATTAGCGTACCGTCTTTAGGCCTCCTCCATCATCATTACTGTGGCATTAGCCCACCAGCGGCATAGTACATCCAAATGTGCTAGTGCCAGTTAGCATGTTGAGTATGGGCTCACACATGAAGTAAACCGAACACTATCCTGAGACTTTTTTCCTAAGATTTGTTGGACATTATCTCTTTGTAAAGAGCATGCAACCATTTTTTTTGGCATACATGGCACCCTTTTCTCCCAGAAAGCCACTCTTAAGAATGGCACCAGCTGGAAATATCATAAAGTGCATATTTTTTCAAGTTTAAAGATTTACAAAATGATCTGAACACTAAACTAATCCATCATACACAAAAAAAGTCTATAAAAACATGTTTGTCATTTTTATTTATTTTTTAAAAAATGAACAGAATTAAATATTTCACATTCAGATCCACTGAAAGGCTGTAAAGTTGCCATTTTCAAGACTTTTTCTGTACATTTTTTATGCATGCATTTAAGCAGTGTCCATATCAATGAACTTTCAGCGGACGTACTTTTCAAATCTAAAATATAAAAATGTATAATTAAAATGTATTACTGTGTTCAAACAGGGCTGGTAATAATCTCAATGCCATTACATCATGGTGTTAGCCTCAGTCCTATACAGCAAATCCTATAAAGCACAGCAGAGCTCAGCAGTTTCAAATCATACATAACTAACAACTGGTATTAGATCATTTCAGCCATGCAGACTCCATTGTAATCTTCGCCTGCACACTCCAGTGTTCCATGGAGTTGGAGCCCTGACAACGCCCTACACAACAGCCTGAGTGTGCAGTGAAACTCAAACGTCCTGCCCAAACACACAACACACACCCTTCAGCTGCAAATGACAACTCCCTACTTCAGCTGTTCAGATTCTGCACAGAGTTCATCCACTAAAACCAGGAGAAGGCAGAAAAATAGATTCCAACAGTAATTGACCATTTCATTTAAGCATCCACAAAACAAGCCTACATCTTCACGTCACACTCCTCCGCAAACCTCTTGCTGCCTACATATACATTCCTCTATGGGCAATGGCTGAAGAATAAGAACAAGCGAATACTGTTTCAAGCCTGCGTTCACGCCAAAAATTCAGATTTCACACGAAAAGCCAGAAGAACCAGCCATCAGTTTCAGCTCAGACAAAAAGAAAGATAAATACTGCACCCATTTCCTCTTACTTGGCTTGTGTGGCAGTCTGCAAGGTATTGATCTAAAAAAGGTAAGCAAAGCAAAAATAATTCATGACCGATATCAAGACCATGGTTCACACATTCTCACATCCTCTGTCCAAGCCTCAGTGAACAGAGCGACACTTATTTATAACTCGTATCACTGCCTATTTGAAGAATAATTGTCCATCTTGTAGGAGAAATGTTTTTTGCCAAAAAATCCAATGCAGGAAGCTCTTTCCCCAGTGACTTCCAATAATACACAAGAACTGCTCTTGATAAAAATAACACTGACACTGTAAACAAAACAGAACAAAGTCACATGCCTGTCACTTTCATTCCATTTCTTCTTTTCAGCAGAACATTTTTAGCACACCCAATGTCCCTTACAATGATTACACATTTGTCTAATCACTGAATAAGCCATTGAATGACTAATGGACATATCTGAAATGACCAGAATCGATCAAATGTTCATAATGGTTCTAAAATGTGATAAAAATTTAGAGGGATAAAGTGTGATAATATTTAACTCAGCCAAGTCAAATCTAGGATATACCAACACCAGTACAAAAAGCCTGAGTGTGAGAGACCGCAGCAGATCTGAAACACCATCCTTTGATCATCACTGACGGTGCGGTCACAACATTTTTGAAGCATTCCCTTTGCTGGGCTTTGTTTGCAGCCTAGCCTTGACTGCATTTTAAATTCCTCTGTGGTCAAGGATGTGAACGGATCAAAGGTAGCTCAACAGATCTGGTCAACTCCCCATCTGTCCAGTGAATGGTTTGTGACTGAAACACCAAAGGCCCATTATTGCAAACTTGTCTGAAACAACTGAAACTGGAGTTTTGTTTAAAAAGGGAAGCAAACCAAGTGCATAATCGAGTCACAAGCAACTTAAAAATAACTGAAGTCAGCACTTTCGAGCACTGTCTTAGTCTTTCACCTTTTCTTCTACACACTTCTCACTCAGTGTCTAAACTATGAGCCAACACCCAAACGTTTCCAGATCCAGAATATTTTCCACAAAACATAAATCAAACCAGCCTGAAGGAAACATGCACCGTCCCGAATACAGAAACTAGCCTTTGTCCATTAGTAATCCAAGTCAATCATGTTCTGAATGGCAGCTTATTCATTAAAACAAACAAAACCAAGGAAATGGACTAATGTGTGTAAAATCTAGGTCATGCAGTACCTTGTAGTTCAAATTGGCATTTTTCTTCTGAAATACTGAAGGTTCCTTCAAATGCCCCTTTACCCCCTCATCCTGCACACTGACGGTCCAAACTGCTGAAAACTTTACAAGAATAATACAAAACTGGCATGAAATAAATTAGTTACTCATTTAGGCCTATACAAGATTCACACTCTTAGATATGCATGTGTGAAAGGTCTTTAAAACAAGGAGAAAGAAGTTTACAAAACAGTGGTACAAACACAGTCTTCAAATCTGGACCTTGAATTCAGTTTCCAGACCTAGACTTTGTAATCCTTGGTAAGAGTCACACAATGTGGCCAATCAACTACGTTAACTGTTTACCCTCAACTTCCAGTGAGCACAAAAACCTGGACTGGAAACTGGATTCAAGGACATGGGCTCTATAAAAACATATTGAGCTTGTAAACTGAGATCTTGTTTGTGGGTGGAGCGTAACTGGTGGCAAAAAGTGACAGTGGTGCCAAGAAAACGGGAATATAGATCATTTGGGTACCTTCAGTTATTTCAACAGCTTGCCAGCAAAATGCACTTTGTACTAAACTAATAAACTAACTCTTAGCAATCAGGTGAGGTTTCCTGACATGTACACACTGTTGGGTCAGTGGATCAAGGATGCAGCTGGCCAAAGTTACAGAGGTTGGTCATATATTTGTGTTTACAAATAAATACTCAAGGCATACAAATCTCTCAATGCCTATAATTATGTACTCTGTGGTCATGTCCTGGACCTTGAATACTAAGAGGACTGTGCACTGCCTAGACAGTGAAAGGGACAGAAAACACAGCTCGTGGGCAATTATTTACAATAAAACAGATATATACTGATGGCAAACGGCACTTGGATGGCTGAGTTTGTATTGCGTCATTCGTAGTTTAATGATGTTTGAACAATTTTCATCTCTAGACCTACTGCCACTACCACTACCTAGATGTGTGTGAAATATTTCTAGTTATTAGTATAAATATTTCATGCTGTAAGGCTAATATAGAGCTAATACAGTCAGCTGGTATGAAATTAGCAGAGCAGAGATGAGAATTCCAGATGATCATCAGTCCAGTCTGTCTGTTTAATAACTCAACGGCTGAAAAAAAGCATCATTTTTTCATGGATCTTGCCTGTTTCAACATACTTGTTTCTGCTGCACCACAATGTGAACACAACTGCCAGTGATGCAACAGTGACATACTTTCCATTGTCTATAGCATCCCTTAAAGTACCCTTCGTAACAAGAACAGTTTTTATATCTATATCGGGATATAAGCAGAGCAAGATATGGGAAGTGGCCATATAGTTTCTTTCAACCCTTAACTCCTCCCTTCCCCTTCACCCACACTAGGAGCGGCATAAACAGAACTCTGGCAAGACAATATAGTGTGCATAAAAAAGAAATGAAGACATTAACTTCATATCATATAAAAAAATATCGTATAACATCATTCAACTAAAATATATCGAGATATGAGTTTGACCATATTCTGAGTCCAGTCCCTCTCATAATACTGAAAAACTGAACAAACAAAGAGCTTAGGGCTGCAAAAGTGCATCAAACTTGAAGATGGTATCAATTTTAGAATGTAAGACGTGATCATTAATACTGAAGCACCAACATAATTATTGGCTGATGGAAAAACCCAGACATTTGTCAATGCTGAGGCTGATGTGTGCAAACTGGGAACAGACTCCCTCTGTTACCCATTATACAGTATTTTACTATTTATTGGCAGATGATTATGACTACAGTGAAATGAATATAATACATTATCATACAGCATGATCTAATCCTCAACACTGGGTTCATATTCTCATGTTTGGAACAAACTCTGAAAGGAGCAAAATAAGACTGGGGATCAAGAGGAGTGTGGTGTGATGACTGTGCTGGAGTAGCTGGCCTGCAAAGACTGCTGTTGAAACAACACACTCGCACAAGATGGAGGTCCCCAACCCTGGCTCTGGAGGCTTACCACCTTTCTGTGCCTTTCACTGGCATGACGGACCGTTTTTTTTAATCTTCGTAAGGCTCTGAAAAGTTAATTAATTAGGTCAAGTGTGTGCAGGGCAGGGAAGGCCTTAAAATGTGCTGGCCAGTGGATCTGTAGGATCAGGTTTGTGGTCCAGTAGATTGAATTGTTAGAATGCCCAATCTCCACAATTTGCACAAACTCTCCTAAATTTGTGATTTGAATGCCTGGTTCAATCTACACACTGGTTCCATGTGTTTAAGAATATTGAAAAGATTTTAAATGAGAAAAATACAAGCACACATTATTGATCAAAATTATTAACAAACGCCCTATAACAGCTTCTTAAATTGTTCCAAATCATTAAATTTACCATTATGTGGAACTGTTTCCTAAAGCAACAATCAAAATAACTGCACTCATTAATATGTAATCAAAGAACTTTTCACACAATGGTCAATAAAAAAGGCAAATATATTGATATCTATAGCAGGATATAAACAGTAAGATATGGACTGAGACAATATCATTATTAACCCGTTTATCTTGTGGAAACCTTTTTTTTTTGCTCCACCCCCTGTTCTCACTTCTGTTTTACTCTGCAACCCTCTGCCCCCATACACACTATGGAGGGGGCATAAAACTTAGTGCGCATAAAGAAGAACTAAAGATCAATTTTCAATATGTTTAAACATAGTAAAGATGGATTTCATGGGGTTCTCTCATTTTTTACATTATATATGGTATCTTATGCAGTATATAACCATGTAGCTAAAATCTATTGGGATATTAATTTTTTGTCCATATCACCCTACTGGTGAACTACGTTGAAGGGAAAGCAGCTTCACTCATTATAATTATTAAATGCAACTCAAAGATGGACTAGATCTGTGGCTACCACAAAAGGTAGAAAAATGCTGGTCTAGGAGTGCCATACACCTGCACAGTTATGTGGTTTTCTTGCTGAAACACACCCGATTCAACTCACATTAGGACTGCATAACATATCGCAACGTGTGCACATGCAATAGTCATGTTGCAGGATGTGCAAGGTCATGCAAGACCATGCAATAACTTGATTCATACAAAAAAAAAAAAAAATACTGCACTTACTCACATACTGCACATTTACTCCATTCTTCAATACGGTGTGAAGTGTGGAAAAGTGCGGAGACTTCATGAAAATTACTGTATCGCGATATATATTGCAGAGCAATAAAATATCACAATGCCAGTTTTTCCCAATATTATGCAGCCCTACCTTACATGTTAATAGCCAGGTTCAGCAGGACTATTAAAGCAGGGAAATCAGCAAAATATACAGGAACATGGCACTTCAGGACTGGGCCTGCCTACCCATGGACTACCATTAAGTACTGAAATGAATATGATCATATAATTAAGAGGGCTTGAGCTCCATCGACAGCTAGGCAATGTAGACAAAATTCACAGCATGGCGAGAAAAGCTATATGATACTATATATGATGTGACCAATACAATGTCAAAATCTGTCTTTTTTTTCTATATTCCATTCCTTCTTTATACAACCCTAAGTCCTCTGAAAGTGTGACTGGGGCAGAGGGGTTCAGAGTAGAGGAGGAGCTGAGGGAATTGGGCAAAGCAAGAGAGCTAGACTGAAACAGAATTTTACAATATATTATATTGCTTCAGTGCCTTTCTTACTCTAATTATATCCTAATATCAATAAAAAATATTGATATATCGCCCAGGTTATCAAACTAAAATGTTTTACTGCCACTGGCACACTGGAAAGAATAGACACCCTAAATCTGAACCAGACTGATTAACAAACACTACTTCTACTTCTCCACCACCAAAGCAAATAAATCGAATGACTTGTGAAGCCAGCAAAACCTGGAATAATGTTCTGTGAGCTAACTGACCACACACATTTTTTAAGTTAACTCAACATGCACGTTATCATCTGATGAAAGCAAACATACAGCAATGCAACAACTGCGGTTAAAACAATGGTAAGTATAAACGCATCAACTATACTAGTCCTTAAAAAAAAAAAAACACCCGAATTAGCCTGAATCATACCCCAATACATTTGAACTGAATGGCTAAATAGGACATAACATATAAATAAAGGAAATAATGTGTATGTTTTAAAGGTAGTTAAACAGTGTGTATAAAGAAGAAATGAAGGTCAAATCTGAATAAGTGGCTTTGTCTTATGACACCTCCAGGGTGTGTTGGCAAGAACTTGAGTGGGGACTGAGGAGAGCAGAGTAGAGATTAGGCTCAGAGCAGAGAGCAGAGCAGAACAAGAAAGCATTAAAAAAAAGGCTATGAGTGATTAAAACTGAAGGCTATTTGAAAAAATTAAAACTCACCATAAATGATACTGCTTCAGCCCACAACCCTGTTACTATCCCAATATTAATATATTGATATATCACCCAGCCATAACCTGAATAGGTAGCAGTGTTAATCCTCCACAGAAGCAATAGTAATCTAAAGTACATTTTCCATTTCACTGAATCAATATGGCATCCAAAGTAAATGTAAAATGATAGCTCTACCAAACACGTGGAGACATCATCAGGGAATTATTCAGAGGTCACTGTCTGACAATTTAGTACCAGTTATTGGCAGGGAGGCTGATAAATGAGATTAGACTACTGTGGCAATGATGAGGCTTTTTATAGACCAACATTTGAGGAGTAGCGGCAGAATATAGAAAGGCAAAGCATGCTGTAGCAAACATCACATCACTGCCATTTTAATGATTTTTTCCCCACTTTTTTCCACTGTACAATATCTTCAAGAATAAAGTCTTGGAATCAAACTGGAATCATTGATCAGACTACTCTGAAAACAGAATGTCCCCTGCTGTACTCTACCACTGCAAGAAAAGCTATTATAATCAAACCCAGCTACATAAAGTCATAAATATGCAGTGAATGACAGGGCTGAAACTTTAGACTAGTATTTGAGGGACATGGGTGAGGGGGGAATTTGTGAATGAGAGGCCGTGTGTCAGGATCATCTGCTCGGCTGCTTGTGTAACCAGTAAACAGTAAGGAATGCCACTGTGAGTGGTTGCTAAGAGCCGGAGAGGGTTTTCATGCTCCACCATCCAATGTCCACCAAACACACATTCAGCTTCTAAAATCAGGTTTTCAAATAAAAATTGAACAAGGGCTAGATTAATCTACACTTAATCGATAGATAATCAACACACTAACATCTGCCACCATGACAGGGTAATTTTATCCCAGGACTAGAAAAATACACTTACCAAAAGTATATAGTTGGCGTTTAACTAAATTTTGCTTATAAACATATATATGCAATATAAACATTTCACAGCATTTTAATGCTTAGCGTCGGGTCCCTCATTATCAGCCAGTCCAAATATCAGTGACTTTGGGGTCTCACTCAATTCCCCTCTCTCCTTTACCACACAATTCGGGAAAATTTCAACTCCCCATTGGTTAGGTGTTATGCCCCATGTGTCCTAAAATATGCAAAGGCTTGGATTGGCCAATAAAGAAACTTACAAAAAAAAATAAATACATAAAAAAACATTATGCAAACTGTATCTGGCCTTAATCAAGACCAGGTTTTATCTGTCAAGGGACAAAACTTCCACTCCCTGATTTTACACATGACTCCTGACTAGACTGAAGTATCTTACGACATTCCAGGTCCACGCAATACTACACAGCCCCTAAAATATCAAAGTAGAAAGCTTATATTCAAAGAACAGATGTTAAATTTACCACTGTTTAACTAAATCATCCCCTCTAAAGTGAGGGACATTCTAGGGGCTGCATAATTCACTATGTAGCACTGAAATGAATCAAAACAAGAAGGTAAAACTGCTTCAATTTCCTTTAGGAAAGTATCTATCAATTCTTTCACAGATTCTGCACCTTCAAATGTGATGCAGAGACACTACCAGGGTACAAAAGTAACACGGTCCTAAACAGTCAACTGGCAACTGATAACCAAGCAGTCTACAAATGTTTGGACTGAAAGAGGACACAGCTACTTAAGCGGAGATACCATCTATGATAGTACACCAGCTGTGGCCTGGTGGCAAGTGAATCATCCTTGTGACTGGAAGGTTGCTGGTTTGATTCCCTGAACTGACAGGACATGACTGAAGTGCCCTTGAGCAAGGCCCTTAAACCCAACTCTCTGTGAATGGGGATGCCTGCCACTCCTAATAACTCCAGTGTTTGTGTGAGTTTCACTGCACACTTCTATGGTGGAAAGTTAGGTAGTATAGATACTCATTTCTGGTATTAATATTCATTAGTAGTGAAGTCATGATGTTGGATCATCTCCTCCCCAACTCACACCTCCTGGATGGAGCCCCATCACTGCAGAAATCACTGTCCCCCTGCTGATTGTGGGGGTCTTCTCCCCTCCAGAGTCCCATTATATTGAGAACACTTCTCTGCAGGTTCTAGATCATCTGTGTGCGTTTGCACATCTGTGTCAACACTAGGTTCCAGTTAAAGTATCTGACTGTATTGATCAGAGGGGACAGGTGGTGTCTCACTGGCAGGCTGTGTGAGGGGACCGTTAATAATGAGACAATCTCACAAAGACACACAACTGCCTGCAAATCCCCCGAGCTAACGGCTAACAGTTAGCTGAGGCAGACGCCGGGAGAACCGGCTCCAAACCAAACTTTTAGCCACACTCTAAGTGCTGTGTGGCCGCTCGGGACCCGGGCAGGGGAGCGTTTTTAAAACAAGACCGTAAACAAGGACAGAAAGTTGTGAAACGTACAGGGAGCTAATCTGGCCCCGCCATATTCCAGCTCCACTGCAGGAGTCCGGATTCCCGGAGCCACACTCCGGGTTTTCCTGCCGCCCGCGTCAGCAGCGCCCCATATGTTCAGCTGCGGCAGCGCAGCCCGGCGGTCGGAGCCAAACCGCGGAGCCGAAATCCAGCGTGTGGACCTGGACTCAGGCTAAGCTAACGCAGCCAAACAGAGCAGCGTTTCAAAGCGGGTCTATCAAAGTCCGCTCACCCACGAGCGGCTCCTTCCGCCGGGAGACAAACCCCCCACTGCGGCTCTCACACCGCCCGGGGCTTCCCCACCCAACCCGGAGCCCGCATGCCTGTCGGTGAGGCGCAGCGGGCCGGGCGCTCCGGGACTGAGCTGCGGAACGTTGTGTTACTCACCGTGTCTCGTCCCGCCGCTTCACTGGCGCTCAGAGCAGCTCCGGCCTCGCTGCTGTAAACGTCATTCTCCTGCTTCCCACCAGCGCCCTTAAAAGGGCAATGGCGCAGACACGCTGGGGCAGAACTGGGGCTGGGCGGAACTGGGGATGAACACAGGGCTGAACTGGGAATGAACTGGAGATGAACACAGGATTGAACTAGAGATGGACACAGGGCTGAACTGGGAATGAACTGGAGATGAACACAGGGCTGAACTGGGGGTGAACTGGTGCTGAACACAGGGTTGACCTGGGAATGAACAGGAGATGAACACAGGGTTGAACTGGGGCTGAACACAGGTTTGAACTGGGGCGGGGCTGAACACAGGGCAGAATTGGGGCTGAACATAGGGTTGAACTGGGGCTGAGCACAGGAACTGGGGCTGGGCTGAAGTGGGGCTGAATGCTGGCCTGGGGCTGAACACAAAAAATGTATTCTCCAGGTCTGAATTTGTCTCCATTTGAGATGTAAATATGAACATAATTTAGACATTTGCATGAATATGACCATGCAGTGATAAAGAAAATTACTTGCACCCACCTTTTTAATTACATTTTATTTATATATTGTTTGCTTAAGGACTAAAATGCTTTACATCTCTGAAATTCAGCTGGAAATTGACCATCCTGTTTTGATTGACAAGGATATTTACAATAATAAGTTCTTCAAAATACTTGACAGTAGTCCAAATAAAATAAAATAAATCTGAATGTCCTTCTTATTTTTGTTATTTATGTATGAGTATTATCTCTTCTCAGGACTTTTATTCAGAAATTTGAACACTGTGAGGAAAGAAAGAGTGCAAACAGCTTTGTTACCCAATATCTGGGTCAGTGATGTCATTAGCCCCACCCATTCTCACTGATCAGTCAGAGTCTGACTAATTTAGAGTCACATGACACAATGTTTGACACTCACTTTTCCACTTTTAGATGCTGACATTCATTCACTAGTAGAAACCAAAAACAGTTTCCATTTACCCAATGTTCACCGTCAAACATGAGCAAAAAGTAATTTGGATGGAAATGTGGGTAACTGTGAGATAAAATCTGTTTTGGTGACTCATTTTATATCAACCTAGTAGCTCCAGCTCAAAACTAAATACTGCAGATCTCAGACACCATACCTGTCTTAACTGAGTGACTTCGGTTTGAGTGAGGGGGTAAACTGTGTGAATGTCATTAATTCCTTTAACATAATGATAGTCAAATAGTAAATGTAATTAGTTAGAGAATTAGATTAGAATTAGATAGAATAATACTGTAGCTAAGTTAAAGTAGACCACTCACCTCACAAATAAACTTAAGTACACATAAAAATATAATGTAGAAATGCTCAGGAATATGAATCTGTTTAAATTTGCATAAGTACGTGTAAATATAACTTGTGTAACAACCAACCTCTGATAGCATAGATAGCTATTCTGAAAAAGTTTGATAACTTCAAAGTAAAAAACAGATAATGAAGAGTGGAGATGGGATGACTGGGCTATATTTCCTCTATAGGCTAAACCCTTTAAACTTTAAAACCCCAGGCCAGGTTTGTGGAGTGTTTTCATTGTCTGATGTTTTTTTTATTCACCAGAAAATTAGAAAAGTATTTATTGGATACAGTCACACATACCAGATATTGTTATTTTCAGGAGATTCCAGGCAAAATGTCGTAATTTGAGGTATAACAATTAACAGAATGTAAATATTTGTATGAATTTGATCATGTTTTTATTTTTTGTTTTTAGTCTTATAAGGACTAAAACACCTGTTGGGAATTGATCACCCAGAGTGTTCTTGAGCTTAAAAATGCTCAAAAATAATTTTTATGAGTTATTTGCAATAGTTTGATTGACCAGGATCTTTACAATAACACATTCTTCAAAATACTTGACAGTGGTAAAATAAAGCCAACCTGAAATTCCTTTATTATTTTTTATTATTTATACATGTTTCAGTATTATCCCTTCTCATGACTTTTATTCTTAAACACTGTGTGGGCAAAGGCAGAGAGCAAAGAGTATCTCCCTTCTCGTTTTCCTCTATAAAGCAATATCAGAGTCAGTGATGTCATCAGCCCCGCCCCCTCTTGCTGATCAGTTTGAGTCTGCATGCAGGTTGAGCATGTACACATTGAAAAACCACTAAACATGTAATGGAAGGATTCTTTGGCATTTAAAATGGGATTTATTTCAGTTGGACAGGAGTTTTAACTGATTTGTCTATTATGCCTGTATGTTACTCTGATCTTGAGAAATTAACTCTAGAAAATGATGTGTAACTGGATGCAGAGTGCGGCTCTCAGGCTGTTAGAGTTAAAATAGGGTTTTTCAAGGTTTTTTATACAGGCAAAGAACATCTGTTGATGTTTTGCATAGGTCTATATAGAACACAGAAAGCAGTTCAATTATTATTAAGTCAAATAATTATTTTTTCAGAACTATAGAGAACCTTTTGCTTAGAGTGTGGTAAACTTTCCAGAACCTCCATTTGTTAAAATGAATGACAAAGATAAGAAACTGATCCCAGTGTCACATGATTTAAACCTGGGGTGAATGATTTGATTAAAAAAATATGTATCTTTAAATTTAAATGTATTTTCATGAGACACAATATTTGACACACATACAAAATGCACCAGTATTGGCAGACTCTTAAAAAGGTTACCCCAGTACTATCCCGTATTTAGTATACAGGGTACACAAGTACCATGATTTTTATTCAGAATGTACTGCACTTTATCCAGATAATCAAGAATAACTATACGTTATGAAATGTATTGTTAGCACTGACAATATTGCGACAACAAAATTTCTCCTATAAATAAAGACTGTCATTTTGCCCATCTCAGTATAAACCTATAAATGTGAGACCCTTTTAACCCCTCTTTAAGGGTTAAATTATGGGTAAACATGGTTTTCTATTGAGAATAAATAAAAACTCGATCTGAGGATCTGTAGACTTGGACACAATGAGAGCACACCTTGCAGTAATGACCAGGATCTTATTGTAGCACACATGAGGTGCATACACACTGTCATGAAGGGGAGTTTCAAAGTGAAGTCCTTGTGAAGGGAACACAGGGGTTTCCTCAGCTGGAGTTTCCAGAAACAGCCCCTGGTCACTCATTGTTCAAATATAACTGAGGAAACAGATGTTGTCAGACAGTAGGAAACATCTGAGCTCTGTGTGTGTTTGAGTGTGTGTGTGTGTGTGTGTGTGTGTGTGTGTGTGTGTTCCTCACACAAATGTAGGACAGAAGTCTTTATGAGTTCAGGCCATCCAGTGCTGTGCTATCACATACATAAACATCAAACATCATGTTGTTTTTGTCAAGGCATATCAAGTCAGTCTCTATATGACTGTGTGTATGACCCAGAAAGACAATGTTTTTCTTTTAAAGGATTTTAAAGTCAACTACTTTTAAAGCAGTATTTTGTAAGAATATGAATTTTTCCTGTTGGTTTCCCTCTATGTACAGTTGGGGAGTATTCCACATTTACACAACTATCACGAAAACAAGTAGCGCCCCCTTATGGATGTGGATGCTGTACACAATCGTTTGTTGATAAACTAAGATGCACAGAAGCAGCATCTGAAGTGAAAGAAACATGAGGATCTTGAAGGATCTTTTGAGGATTTTCCATGCAGTATTATACAATTCTTGCGGGAAGTCATGGACAACTCCACCAAAGTTACACAGCGCAGTATCCAGCGTTTCGGGCCCAGAGTGGCAATGATAGAGATGCCCTTTTCTCTATTATAGTCAGTGTACCATCAACATAAATTAGGAAGCTTTTATTTATTACAATACCACAATACATATTGTATTCGGAAACAATGGAACAAAAACAGCGTGAAAACTGTTTCTAATTCACTTTTTTTGGGATCACAGAAAGCATAACGTTTACCTGTTCCTCCACAATTTAGTGCGTCCTATTCATACGAGTGGACTGTTTTTCAAATAAGACACAATACATAGCATCTAATCAGAACAAAAATGCTCACTTAAGATGCCACTTACAATTATTTCTGTACTCTTTTGTGTATTTTGCTTTGAGTGAATTTGGGGAATCCATCCATCTTCTTATCCACTTATGCCTGGTCAGTGTTCACTGGGCGCAAGGCAGAAACACCCACTGTCCAGGTCACCTGTACCCTATCCACTACAGGGGAATTTGAGGAATCCTGTGAATAAGGTTGAACACTGGCTATTGTGCTCATGGCATGACAATGTGAATTATCAATGTAAGTGGATTATAATATTGAGTGCAAGGTGGATGGACCATACTTTTGTAGGGTACATTCTCGTTGCATGGATTGGGTCCACTGGTCTGCCTAAAACACGTCTCTTTACCAATTATGTTTCACTACGTGACTGTTTGCAGCTCTTCATGGATGCTGTACTGCCAAATTGATGGAATATTTCAGCATTTGCCCAAGTTCTTTGTGACACTGTGCACTGAGGAATGTTAAATGCCAGCGCAACTTTGAAAAATAGTATGTCCCAACTATCTGTCACCCACTATCATGTCTCACTTGATAATTCACCTTCACCTTGCCATGAGCACTCTGGCCAGCGTTCAACCTCACTCACAAGATTACACCTAACAACTGATACAGGCGTTCCCAAGACGACCCGCAAGGTAACACACTTTATTATCAGTTTACATAGTGATACCCCATGACAGTGAGATACACACATCAGTGTATAAATTCTTAGTCTCAAAAAATAACTCATATCTCCTTTTTTGCTGTTCTTAACTATTTGACATTTAGTCTTTTTGACATTTTTGACAGCTAAAATTTGACAACTGACCAATAGATATACTCTAAAAAAGTCTTTATACACTGGCATCCATTAAAAGATGATTCCATTGAAAATATGATATATTGTAAAATATTTTAACTTTCATTTATTTAGGCCTGCATGTTCTAAATGTAATATGGAATCTTGATATTTATCTAATGAGGTGGATCAGATTTGAAACTGCCTAGAATACATATTTTATTTACACGTATGAGACTCTCAGATTCACTCTGAAACACTGAGGCTGTCAGTAAGAGGCATTGTTTGACTTTTTCACAAACCCAGTCATATATATGTAGTTTTAGTTCTGCAATTTACAAACCTTTCACCCCATCTAAAATAGCTGCTTCAGTCCTGTACTGCACATTCTTTGAAATACAGGCTTTTCCTTTGTAGAGTGTCTCATGACTTGGTGTAATAGAGTAGGTTTTCTTGAAAAGGAAATATAACCTGATCTCTCTTAATTTCCAATATTTCTACTCATTTTACTGCAAAAAGGACATTTCAGTAAAATGTTCCAATACATAAATTCATTTTAGAATCCATTTGAGATTACATTGCCTAATGTTGTTAGTTTATTTTCTACTGAAGGGCCTTTTAAAATGAGTTGCATTAGAGTTTAACATAATTTAAATACATATTAACTTGCAAACCCAATTCCATTGACATTTGGATGTTGTTAAACATTAATGAAAACAGAATACAATGATTTTCAAATCCTTTTCAACGTATATTCATTTGAATACACAACAAAGACAATATATTTATTGTTCCAACAGATGAACTGTAGTTTTTTTGCAAATATTTACTCATTTTGAATTTGATGCCTGCAACACGTTCCAAAAAAGTTGGGACAGGGGCATGTTTACCACTGTGTTACATCACCTTTCCTTTTAAAAACACTCAATAAGCATTTAGGAGCTGAGGACACTAATTGTTGAAGCTTTGTAGGTGGAATTCTTTCCCATTCTTGCTTGATGTACAACTTCAGTTGCTCAACAGTCCAGGGTCTCCGTTGTCATATTTTGCACTTTATAATGCACCACAATGTATCTGCACTCGTTCTCTTTTACTATGAAGTCATGCTTTTGTAATAAATGCAGAATGAGGCTTGGCATTTTCTTGCTGAAATAAGCAGGGACGTCCCTGAAAAAGACGTTGCTTGGATGTCAGCATATGTTGCTCCAAAACCTATATGTACCTTTCAGCATTAATGATGCCTAATGGTGACAGATGTGCAAGTTACCCATGCCATGGGCACTAACACACCCCCATACCATCAGAGCTTTTGAACTTTGCACTGAATACAATCCGGACCTGATTAACTTACACTTGCACTCCCAGTGGTTTTCTGAAGTGTTCCTGAGCCCATGCGGTAATATCCGTTACAGAATGATGTTGGTTTCTAATGCAGTAAAGCCTGAGGGATCGAAGGTCATGGGCAATGTTGGTTTTCAGCCTTGCCACTTACAGAGATTTCTCCAGATTCTCTGAATCTTTTGATGATATTATGGACTAAATTCCTTGCACATGTTGAGGGACATTGTTCTTAGACTGTTGGACTATTTGCTGATGTAGTTGTTCACAAAGTGCTGAACCTCGCCCCCATCCTTGCTTGTGAAAGACTGAGCCTTTCAGGGATGCTCCCTTTACTGTATACCCAGTAATGACACTCACCTGTCTCCAGACTTTACAGGAGAATGCAAAAATGTAAAATAAGAATAATTAAAGTCATTTTAGAGCATTTGGTCCGTTCATCATGAAATTATACAATTATACAATATAAAGAACAACCGTCAGATTCATATTAATATATTAATAGATAAAAACAAAAATGAATAGAGATGCATTGTTTTTATTGGACAGTGATGATATATCAATATTTGCTCATAAAAGACTAACACATGATTAATCAGTAAAGAGTGAGAATTTAACTGAAATGAAAAGATTATTATGGCAGTTTATCAGACATAGTCCATAATTCTTAACAAGCAAAGTGATTGTTCATAGCCTAAATGGGTTAGATCAGATGGGGTGTACAGTCTCTTGGGAACTGGTATAATAACAGACCTATTCCTGTGTGGATAATGATAGAATGAAAGAAGCTTTGTATTCTTTTGGAGACATATTGCAGATACAGATTTCTTGTCACTATATACAAAATTTTTCTAATTTTGAGATTGTTGTATAACTATAACATTGTTTCTACAGACCCACCCATATTGCTTAATGAGTAATACGTTATATTACAACAAATATTACATATATAGCTACATACATCATTGTTGGTTTAATTAATTGAACAGGGTAAACTGTCATATTTATTATATTCATTTAATGTAATGTAAAATATTCCAAGCTTTTTGTTTATACTTTTGTATGGCCTCTCGTGGCAATCAGAAATATACCATCTCAATTTATTAGAATATTTCATTTCAAGTTTGAGTAATTATAATAATAAATAAACATATCTAATTAGCCACCTTTTCCACCTCCTTCAGCTTTTCCCACTTGTCTTAATACTTGTTCAGCTCTTCTGCCTTCTTCTCCATTTCCTCTCTCCCTCACCTTCCTTCTCCATCTCCACTTTCTCACTCTCAAACTCTTCATCATCATCTTACTTAATTTCACGTTCTCCATCATCTCAGTCCTCATCATCTCTTCTTCCATCTTTATGTATTCTGTCTCTTTCTGTAACTTTTCTATCTCTCATTAAATCAACAGTTCCGCTCCATCCTCCACTTTCGTTTTAGCCTTTCTCTAATTTCCTCTCAAACCCTCTTAGACGTGACCTTCTGATTCACTGGAACCTCCTACACATAAGAGAAGGGTACAGATAGAAATGACATTTTTATGATGTTCCATGATTTTATGGAATTTATCTTTTCTTTATCAGGAACCGAGGTGTATCGTAGTCTTTAAAACTGAGATCAGTCATTTTAAACTAACAAAAAAAAAAAAATGTTAGGACAAATTTATCACTACTTATAATGTCTATAGCAGGATTTAACACTTGCTCACAGTACCAAAATGTCTCATATATCTTATGTAATATTCTACTCATTTGAGAAACTGCATTTCTGATTTTCATGAGCTACTGACACTTCAGTGTAGCCCTTTTCTGGTTTGAGTGTAGCTGGGGGAGATTTATTTGTCTGGCCACGTGGGAGGAAAGTATAGACATGTAAGTCGCACTGTCAACTTGTTGACCTACAACTGCACATGACAAATACAAGACAGACAGACAAACCACAAGACCAGAAAAGAGCAAAAATACATTCATTTATTGGAGCATTTAAGAATTTAATGAATATATGTATAAACATGTACATTTACAAGAGCTGATATTTTGGAAGGGTGCATGTCTATTTTCATATTTTCCACTGAGTTACATATTTCAAAATTTCAGTTTTTACGGGGCCTTTAGGACAGATATATGCAGAAGACATAATTTTTGATTGACTGCCTACCACAGGGGTGGGAAACTGAGGACCAGAGTCCAGCAGAGTTTGCTGAATTCCCTGTTGCAACACACCAACTACACCTGATAATTAACTGATTAGTTGAGTAAGGTGTGCTTGAATAGGAAACGCACAAAACTGTAGGAATCCAACCCTCCAGGACTGAAGTTCACAGCCCCTGGAGTAGTGTCTAAGAAAATACATCTTATAACCATCATAAATGGGCAAGGCTAAACTGGTGCCAGCTGAATATGTGGACACATGTAAATACTCAAACATCACCAATTTAAAATGGTATGTGGAAAGTATAGAGTTTAGTTTCTGTGTGCATACGTTAGAACCCTTGATAAGATTTATTATATAGTCTCTAAAATGATTCAGGATGATTCAGGATAAATTAAATATAATAAAGTCAATTCAACATAAATTGTGAGATGAGCCAAATTAGATGATCTTTTTTGAATATGTAATTTTGCATTAGCACAATTGAAAATTTTTCAGGCATACCAACAAAAAATGTCTGAGGATGTAAAAAAATAAATATACTGGATCTAAATTTAAGAAAATTATGTGAAAATCAGCATTTTTGGTTTTAAGCACAAGTTTCAAAATTCTCATTCATAGACTATGTTATCTGTAGAATCAACTAATAATAATTGAGCTTATTCTATTGACATTGTCAAAGGGATAGTGATTGGCCCTTGCAAATGTAACAGTACAGTTTTAAGAAAAAGAAACTGCACTGTTATTGGAATTTCTCAAGGGATCCCATAAACCCTTCAGTTGTGCTGGTTCAATAATATACAGCAAAATTTCCAACTGAATTAAATCCCAGTTTAAATGCTGAAGAAGCTGAAGTGCATGTTTGCTTCTCTGTCCACTAAGCTTGCATCCGACTTACATTTCCATATAACTCATTACCCTGAAGTTGCCCCTTTCGTCCCAGCATGAACAAATCCACATCAGATACAAGTATGAAATAATATACTGAGATTGTCTATTGTTCTAAAGCTAGCACCTCTTTCTGTCACATATTGAAAACTACAGTCACCCTGCAGTCAAGGTAAATGCACCATGGCTCAGCGTCACTCAAAGTGTGATATCAAAGTGTAACTGTCTCTTCGCAATTTTATATACAGCTTGAGCATTTCGGTTCAGATAGATGTCACTCCATACTGCTGTGAGCATGTTCTGTTTGCGGAGGTTTGCAGGAAATGTTAACCATCTCACACAATAGCTGCAAATGGGGCAAGAAAAAAAAAAACTGTCACAGCCGGAAGTCTGACCACAATTCCACAGCAACTGCAGGCTTCATTAAATGTGGCCGTAGTATGGAGTGCCCTGTTCCTCTTAGCGCCAGTGTTTTAGAAAATATTACCTAATGCAAATGATACAGGGGATATGTGCTCAGCTGAACTGAAAACAAATTTGGTTTTCAATAGAGAAATGATTTCCTTCAAATTCATAGAAAAGCGTTACCTCCGTTTATTCTAAAGAGTGCTGTTTCCTAATGAGGAGCTATGAGAGAGTATGTACAGTCTGCTTCTGCTGGAGGTGCATACTGAATGATGCTGTAGGTTTCTGAAGGGTCTTCTCTGACAGCTTGACCAGCCAAACTGTACACGGCAATCATCTCATCATAGATATGGCAAATTTCCTCCTTTAGAGAGAGATAGAAAGGAGAATATAAGGTGATGTGATGCTAAGTAAAGAAACACTGTGCAGATATCATAAAAAAAAAAAAAAAAAAAAAACCCAAAACATTTTTAAAGACAAAATGTGTAATAAGTAGCTATAAAATGACATAACTGACAAAGTAACACAGGGAATACTTATTCACAGACAAGGCACAGCTGGGGATGATAACAAGAGGGCAGGGCTACACAGGTGGAGACACTAAGGTAAACACAACAAAGCCATGTGCTGAGAAACACAGACAAGGATATGACCCCCAGAGGAAAGGAATACGGACCCTCTAAGTGGCTGACATTTATTGCATGAAACAAGAACTGTGTGTAAAAGCACAATCTGTCTCTGTGGGTGAATGCTACTATTTTAACATAAGCCTTCTCAGTTGGCAGCTTCTTCAGACTGACGAAACATGCAGTACAGCAGTGATAACCTGTTCAGTCTCATCAGAAAGCTGTAGGCTGTACCGGTGTCTAATAGCAATAGCTAATCTAATATTTTCATGCACAGAAGTAAAGCTACTCCATGGCAGACTGAATCTTAGCTTCAGTTTCAGTTCTGTTCTTACTGCTTTTAACTGTTGTTTTAGAATATAGTTTAGAGAAGCAGTGTGAAGTAGAACCATTTTCTTGATTTTACTTGAAGGTCTTGAATGTACCTGATCAGGTGGTGGATCTGAGATTTGATTTTCAGGGACAGGTGGATTTAAAGCTGAATAGCAAGGAAAAAACACAGATCATTAAAATACACACACCAATTCTCTGAAATTAAACAACAGACATCTCCAATGAATGCAAAAGGGTGAATGAGTGCTTGTACATTCATCAGCTATTTTCCTTTTGAATTATTGAAACCTCTAAATGTAGAGGACTATTATTCTGCATGGTAAAATTAAAATGTATGAAACAAGTCCATCCTGCTTGCTTGTATACATTTATAAACACACTGCTCTGGCACACATTTACCAACTGTAGCCCATGTGTTGATGCCTAATTTGAACTGACACTAAGTAACCGCAGAAGCCACTTACACCAACATACCAAACCAGTTGTTGAGTATGGTCCAGTGATTTCCTGTCAAGTTTGTCCTGTAGCCATCTTCAGTGCTTTCTTGATTTGGGAGCTAGTCACCAAAATGAATTCAGTTATGCCCGAAGCTCATCAGTTTGCTCATTCTTCTTAGTACTGTATTAAATTGTTGATGTTAGCTAGGTATAGCTGATGTCTGTCATATATACAAAGGACTGTTGTTTCTGCATAATAACACTAAAAGGTGTAAAAACAATATGTAACTCTATGTGCACTTTAAGCACATGCAAATTTATATAAAATTGAAATATAAACCACATGCCAAACATTGTAAGGGCATCTGGTCAGCAGCAGTTATGACAGCTAATGGGCTACAGTCTGTAATTGTGTAAATGTACATTTGTGTAATGTTCATATAAAGGTGGACCTTGTACATTTTCCACTGAATGTAAAGTGAAACATTTCTATTCTTACATGTGGAGCTGAATTTTCTTCTGTAGAGAACCACAAGAACCACAAGAAAACAGCACAACAGGCAGGTGATCAATCCATATACTGTATCCTCAAGAAAGTGGAAAAAAGAGCCACAGAAATGATGGTTTGTAAATGAAAATGAAAATTTATTCACAGCGCTTCACTTTTTGCACATTTTGTTATTTTACAGGTTTATTTTCAAATTGATTTAATTCATTTCTTCCAGAAAAATCTTTTCTTTCACAATACCCCATGATGACAAAGTCTCATGGTCTCATGGTTTGCCCTGTGCCTTTTACTTAGAATTGGCTTCTGTCTTGCCATTCTACCATACAGGCCTGATTGGTGGAGTGCTATAGAAATGGTTGTCCTTCTATAAAGTATTCCTCTCTCCACAGACCAATAGTGGAGAGTGACCATTGGATCACTCAGGTTGGCCAGGTGGCCAGCTGTAGGAAGATTCTTGGTGCTTCCAAACCTCTTCCGTTTATGGATGATGGAGGCCACTGTACTCACTGGGACCTTCAATGCAGCATACATTTTTCTGTACCCTTCCACAGATCTGTGTCTCATTACAATCTGGTCTCAGAGGTCTACAGACAATTCCTTAGACTTCATTGCTTGGTTTGTGCTCTGACATGCACTGTCTTCTGTGGGACCTTATATAAACAGGTGTGCCTTTCCAAATCATGTCAAATCAACTGATTTTACCACAGGTGTACTCAAATCAAGCTGGATGGTCAATAGAAACAAGATGCACCTGAGCTCAATTGTGAGTGTCAAGGCAAAGGCTGTGAATACATACAGTATGTACTTGTTATATCTTTGCGTTTTTATTTTTAATAAATTTCCAAAGATTTTAAACAAACATTTCTCACTTTGTTATCATTACATTATGTGTAGAATTGCGAGGGAAAATTTAACTTGATCCATTTTGGAATAAGGCTGTAACATAATAAAATGTGCAAAAATGAGCCACAGAAATGATGGTTTGTAAATGAAAATGTTTGCACTTTGAATATTTTCTGGATGCACTGTAACTAACCACATGAAACCGAAGAAATGTCTTTTAAAAATCATTTGTAAAACATATTTATTAGTAATGCAATTTTCCTGTTGGACTTGAAGATTTAGACTGATATGGGCAATATTTATTTTGGTACACATACAGAAGTTGTGTCTCACCACTGGGTATAAGGCAACATGTCAGATATCTCATAGTTGCAGAGGTTCCTAATGATTTCCTAACTTTGAATGGAAGTTAATGCAAAAAATAATGTGGTGATTTTTTTATTAGGATCTTTACAATGCTGAGTAAAAGGGAGAACTTTAGCATAGAACACAAAGAGTTTGTTCAAGCTTTAACTGAACAAAACTATGCTACTCAAACAATAACACTCCTCATCACATTTCTAACAGATTAACTCAAGAGTAAAATTTTAGAGTACTGGACTTGTTCCCTTTTCACCATCGTGATTACGGGTGAATCAACCAATTATGTTTTGATTTTCTTAATGTAATGAGAAAAACATCACATTACACTTACAATGTGTAAGTGGTTAGATGTGGAAAATCACATATTACCTGCAATCTGTGTGGAACCGGACAGATCTGTCGGTTCTGTGGGTGGATGAGTAAAATGTAGAGCAGGAGGTTTAGGGGTACCTGCATAAAAGCAACATGAAATCAGCACCAATCATAAGAAGCTGTGTTATAATTTGAAGAGTGTTTTTGGATTTGAGAGAAGTTTCATTTGAAGGCATTCCTACACCGAAGTAAACTGAGAACAAGGATCTGAATGACTTAAACATGGGTGAAATGGTGATGTCCAGACAACTGGGTCAGAGCATCTTCAGAATAATTGCATTTCTGATCCCAGAATGCTTGAATAAAACTGAATAAAGTCTCAGAAAAAAAGAAAGAGCAAATCACATTTCACAAAAAGAGACTTCTCTGTGATTGGGAATATTCAAATATAAGACATTTGTCTTTTTTAACTATTAAATCTTTTGGCTATTGACATATACTGTATAGCCATCATGCTGTAGTTTCTCTTTTCAATGAAAAGACACGTTAAATCAATCTACACTCATTGTCAACAAAATAGATGCACTGAGACTGACTGCAACGCACAAATGCAATGGTGTCATGCCAAACTGTCATGGAGTCACTCTTCAGTGTCCCATTTTTGTCTTAGTGGGGACAACCAATGAATCCATGCATGGAGGCACCGTGATCAGCTTCAGATTTGTATGATGCCAGATCACATTTGGTCTTTATTACAGGCATTGTCAGCCCAATGTTACATGAATGAGGTCCTACAACTCACTCTAACAGGACAGCGCTTTTCTAAACAAAAGGGAAAACAATTGATATTCATGGTGCAAAATAACATATTGGCATGATTTTCTGCAGTAACTAGCATAGCTACAGAGTCTTTGGTGCACCTCCTTGGCTCTACACACATCCATCCCTCTGGATTGGACTTGGTCAATACTTGTTTCACTGTGAGCGGACATTTGGAAATCTGACTGGAGTGGACTCCAATCAGATTCACATATTACCTGCAGTCTGTGTGGAACTGGACAGACCTCTCAGTTCTGTGGGTGGAAGAGTAAAATGTAGAGCAGGAGGTTTAGGGGTACCTGCATAAAAGCAACATGAAATCAGCACCAATCATAAGAAGCTGTGATTTAAATGGAAGAGGGTTTTTGGATTTGAGAGTTAAGAAGAAGTTTCATTCGAAAGCATTCCTACACCGAAGTAAACTGAGAACAAGGATCTGAACGACTTAAACATGGGTGAAATGGTGATGTCCAGACAACTGGGTCAGAGCATCAGAGTGTCTTGTGGGTTGTTTCTGCTATGCAGTGGTCAACTGTTAGTGCACAAATAATAAACAGGACAATGGGCATGTTAGGCTGACTAATGGAAATCCTGGTGGATCCACCTCCCAAATTACAGGACCTAAAGGATCTGCTACTAATGTCTTGGTACCAGACACCACAGGACACTTTCAAAGGTTTTGCAGAGTCCATACTTTAACGAGTCAGTAATGTTTCAGCAGCATGAAACAAGGAAGACTGTACAGGTGATTTTAATGTTATGGCTGATCAATGGATTTATCCATCTACCATTTGTGATTTAATCAATAATTCTTATTTTGACAACAGATAATTATATTAAGTTGGTTGTAATTTATATTGTGGGTAGCTTAAGGTTAATAATCAGTCTGTACATCTGTACGAATCTCTGAAAAAAACAATTCTGCATGAGTAGATTTCAATAAATGTGAGTATTTAGCATAACACTATTTAAATACAAAATATCAACAAATGCATTACTAATACTGCAGTACTACAACCTAAAATACATTCAGACATTCCAATTCAGATTAGAAAGTAAATTTACGCTTACCTTTCCTGACAGAGATTTCTACTTTAGTCAGTTTGTCTCTGCCCCATCTGTTCACTCCACAGTAATAAATCCCAGAGTCTCTTAATCTGAGCTGTTTGATGATGACAGATATGCTCCGAGAAGTCACAGTGTTCAGTAGAGAGTATCTGCCTTTAGAGATCATTTCACCAGTCTTCTGTGTTTCAATTAAAACATCTGAATAGCCACATGGATCATGACAAAAGTATTGGGACACATATTGGTATGTATCTGGATAACTGCAGCGGATTTCCAAACTGACTCCTTCAGTTCCAACAAATACATTTTCATTTTTTGTCTCCATTGCCACAAACATCAGAGCTAGAAAACAACCAAAACAGTAGTAGCTGAATCAGGCTGTGTTAGAATTAACTTTTAGAACCCTAGAGTCACAGGTCCAAGTTACATGCCATTTTCTAGACTTCATAACTCAGGATCACAGTAACCTACAGACATAATATACATAACAAACCACTTATTACTAATTATTATAAATATCGTTGTCAATCTTTTCATTACAAATAACTCACACTCAAAAATACTCTGGATGCACAATCCATCAGACTTTATGAGATTTAATGATTTTAGCCCTTATAAACAAAAACATTTCATATATGAAATCTGCTCAGTTTTTTTTTCTCAAGTTAAGACATATTGAGATTTGTCTTTGAGATACGAGATCTCCTAAAAATTACAATACCTGGCATGTGTGACTGTCTCCTATAAATACTATTTTAAGGTTTTGGCAAATAAAAATAATCAAACAATGAAAATATCCCACAAAATTAGTTTAGAGTTCTAAAAGGCAGCATCTCAAACCTGGTCATTAATGTTTTCATTTCTAATATTTAAATGATTAGATTTCAGTGTCACTGTCAGCCTCGACTGTTTGGAATAGAATAAAGAACTAATTCACTTACCTTGGTAAAACCACAGAATCCTCCGAAGTGTTTTCATTCTCCTCCAGGCATCACTGATGTTATTCCAAGATTAGATTACAGACTAGACCAGAACCCAACATTAGAGCTGTACAACTGGTTTAGTGAGTGTGTTGCTCTTGTGTGAGCTGCTGATGTAAGAAGCACAAGTCACCTCTGCAACCCGATGCACAGGATGAGGAAACCAATAGGAAGAAAATACTGCAAAAGACTAACACCTCCACCCAATGATATAGCAAGACCTCCAAATCTTATTCTTGAGTAACTGCACAAACTACAGAAACATAGGTTCCTTAAGAATTCTTCAACAAATGTAATGGATCTAAAAACATATTTTCTTGGTTAAGCGGTTCTTCAACAAAACAAGGAAAGTGTATTCTACATGGTTCCATATAGACCATAAATGCCCCCACTATTAACAAAGAACCATTTTCCATTATTTTCCATTAATCACTGTTTCGAATCACGCTGCTTGTCATTGGCAGCCAGAGTCCAAGAGAGCAAAATTGGCCATGCTCTCTCTCTGGGTGGGTAGATGGCACTCTCTCCCTTCATCACACCCAGAGTGTTCACATGTTTGTTATCTTCTGGTTCTCGTCATTCACATAGGCTGTTATATCTATCTGGAATCACTCATCACAACGGAAATGTTCACATTCTCTTTTCATCATGAATCTGAACACAAATAATTACATCTCTTTTTTACAACTTAATGATGGTCCACCAGCCCAGACTGACACCAATGGAAGGGTGACCTCGAGAGAGGCTGACCTCAGACACTCCTGCCCACCCTCCCTCTTCTGGACTTCGATTAGTTTCCCACTCTGCCTTGGATTAGTTGCGAAGCTTCCATTACCGACATGAACCCTAATTAAATGCCACTGTTACTATTATAACCACCATCAATCTATCATTTTTACTTGAGCATTATAGCAGATGTGGTGGCACAGTGTTCCCTTATCAATGATGTATGAGTTGTTGAGGAGGAATACTGAATTACTGTATTTACATCGGACAGATAAATACATCTGATTTGATCATGACTTTAGAACTTTGTAGTTTGAGAAGTCAGGGAAAGTGAGGGGAAAGTTCTGAGGTAGGCCCACATATAAGCCCTTGCAGTCTGAGATATGAGAACTGAATAAGAAGCCTCTGACAAAGCTCTCTGCTGCCCTCTTTTTGTGAAACATGTTCATCAAGTAGTGAAAATCCACCATCATCCATCATCATAATGTACCAAGCTAGTAAAAAAAAAAACTTTCTTTGGAAGGTACTAGCCTTCATCAGGTAATAAAAATAGAAAAAACTAAAATTCAAAAAAGGGGTGGGTGGTGGATCATTCTCAGCACTACAATGACACTGACATAGTAGTGGTGTGTTAGTTTGTGTTGCATAAGTTGCATGGTATGAGTTAATCAGAAACAGCAGTGCTGCTGGTATGTTTAAACCCCTCAGTGTCACCGCCAGACTTGGGTTCAGTCCACCAACCATAAATATCCACAAAAGGGTCCAGTGGGCAGCATCCTGGACTGGAGGACTAGAGGATGACTAACACAAACTGTGCAGAAACAGATGAGCTTCTGTCTCTGACTTTACATCTACAAGCTGAAGCAACTCAGACGGACTCTCTAAGAAGCACTACTGTGTCTGATCCACTCATACCAGTACAACACACACTAACACACCACCACTTTGTACCACCACTTTGGTGTGTTACCACAAAAGGAGAATGCCTGTCTTTGTGGGCTACTGTGACATTCCTGACCTAGTTTCACTTTAAATCTTGATTTGACTGTTCTAATAGCTAATCATTTCCACACTCTATATGAGTGAACCCTTGTTTGCATCTTTATAGAGACAAAAACTAATTATAAACCTTATTCGCATTCAAAATGCTTTGGCCAGTGTACTGTTAGTGTGCACATCTAACTCTTACTATATTTTGCTTACTATATAATTTGTATGCTACAAAAAGGAAGATCTCATTGTGTTTTAAACATTAAAACCCTAACCACAATAACAAAAACTCCTCATTAAACATTAAACTTGTGTTATAATGCTTTTATTGTACAAACGTTTAAATTAGCTTCAGTGAAATGAAAGAATGTATTCATAAACATATGTATATGATGTATATGATGTCCAAGGGGTTCCCTGTGTCCTGCAGATCTAGCACCCTAGAGCGTTCAGGTCTAATTACCTGATCCTCATCCTTTACCTGGATCATGTGTACCACTGTGGAGGGTGGTAGATCACCAGGATTGAGCACCCAGGGTGTAAGTGGTGGTGTTCTTATCTCACAAGCTGGAGATCAGGTGCGAGGAGTTGAGTTCTTGTACAGAAAGATGAAAAGCAAAGCCATGTTGACACACACCACACCAAATATCACTCCAAACACTGCCAGCTCAGTTTTAGACACTAAAAAAGAACAAGAGAAGTACAGTGCTGTTAAAGTTTTACACAGAAAAACATTTAAAAGAATTAAATGCTTAGAGTCTAAACAGTTGGGAATGAAGGCTGTTTACTTTGCATTGTGGTTGGTGTAGCATAGTGGGTGACAACTTTGCCCATCACATGGATGACTGGCATGATTCCCACTCTAGGTAAGCATACCAGTGAGAGTCCTTGGGCAAAACTCCAAACAATACAATCAACTCTCTGTAACATGATTCAAATATAAGTCACCCTGGATGAGTCTCAGCCAAATGCTACATGTAATATAAATCACTGCAAAGGAATGTGGTAGAATTATGTTCTACAATGTACTAAATATAGTACCATTTACATTTACAGCATTTGGCAGATGCTCTTATCTAGGGCAGTCTACAAAAGTGCTTTGCTGTTCACTCAGAAAATATCCTTAGCAGGTCTGTAGAGTCTGGAATCCAGAGATACCTGGACCTAGATACCCAATGCTCCAATATTACACTTTACACAAGATTAAGTTTAATTATAAGCCTTTAATGATTCAAATGCTCTTGAAAGATATGGTCTTCAGCCAGCTGTTCGGACCCCCAGGGGAAGTTCTTTCAACCACTTTGATGCCAGAACAGAAAAGAGTCTGGATAATTGTCTTCCATGCCTCTTGAGGGATGGTGAGTCAAAGTGATGCTTGGTGGTCTCTTGGTACAGATCGAGTTTTGACCATTGCCATCAAGTACAGAGGGGCTTCAGGAAGCCAGTGAAGAGAAGTTTCATGGCTGAACTTAGTTCCACTCCACAGTGTACCACTCTCTATGGTAACACACCAGTGACAGGAGCAGGGAGCACTCTTGAGAATCTTATTTGACACAGTGGTGGCATCTGCCATCTTTTATGGAGTGGTCTGCTGGGGCAGCAGTATTTCAATGGCAGACAGGAAGAGAATGGACAAACTCACAAGTGTGGCATCCACACAAAGGCCTGACTCTATGTGGCATGCCACAGAAGAACATCATGCAGTTCCTTGAATTTTGAATGGACCTTCTTTGCTCAGCATGCCAATGACTGCTCTGACTTTTCAGAACAGGATGACCCAGATGTGTTAGTCCAAGGGGAAAAAATGCTGCTATGTTCAGCCATAAAATAAATGTTTTGCACATCATCACTAATTACGACTTCACTGTGTTCTATGATATTATATATGAAATATAAAACTAAACTCCTTAACACCTCCCCTACGTACTTTTGTTCACGCTACAGTAGACTATCTGGGGTCACTAAATGTTTCTCCCTCTCTCCCCCATGTCCTGAGCTGCCCCTGCTGCCTGGCTGATATTGGTCCACGCTTTCTTGCCCTTTATCTGAATGATTCTATCCAGATGTCTACTCATCTCACATCTGAGACTGTCCTGCCAGCTTAGAATGCTTAAGCTGCATGGACTTCCATACTAACACTAAGCTTTCATCTGACTTTGTCTGTGCTCTCCGGTGTCGACCAGAGGAGGGTAGGTTCCTCACTTGAGCCTTGGTTCCTCTCAAGGTTTTTCCTTGCCACTGTTGCTCATCTGAGGCTTGGACCCAGATTTCTTTGAAGCTGCTTTGTGACAACTCCATTGTTGTAAAAAGTGCTATACAAATATACTTTCATTGATTGATTGATTGATTGTGTGTGTGTGTGTGTGTGTGTGTGTGTGTGTGTGTGTGTGTGTGTGTGTGTGTGTGTGAGTGAGTTGGGGTGGTGTGTATGGGGATGTTTTCTGTCTGATGGGTGAATATAGCGTAAATACCCATTCATTTCCTATGGCAGTCACTTTTGACCGCGAACACCACAGGTGTGACAAAGTTGATTAAAACACTCAAAACACACATTACCTGCAGTCTGTGTGGAACTCAACAGACCTCTTGGTTCTGTGGGTGGGAGAGTAAAATGTAGAGCAGGAGGTTTAGGAGTACCTGCATGAAATCAACATGAATTTAGCACAAATTATAAGAAGCTGTGAGCTAAGAGTGTGTTTGGGTTTGAGAGTTAAGTTGTTTCAGTTGAAGGCATTCCAACACCAAAGTCAACTGAGCAGAAGGATCTCAATGTCTTCAACATGGGTGAAACTGTGATGTCCCCATATGCGGTGGTCAATAAAGTGCTCCGGAGAACAAACAATAAACCAACAACAGGATAATGGGCATGTTAGGCTCACTGATGCATTCCATGGAGGCTTCATCTCTCAATCTTTTGGACCTAAATGATCTGCTACTAATGTCTTGGTGCTAGAAACCACAAGAGACCTTCAGACGTTTTGCAGAGTCCATGGTTTGATTCAGAGCTATTTCAGTAGCATGAAACAAGGAAGACTCACACAATACTAGACAGGTGATTTCTGGCTGATCAATTGTTCAATCTGACATTTGTGATTTAATTAATATTTCTTATTTTGACAACAGATAATTATATTAAGTTGGTTGTAATTTATATTGTGGGTAGCTTAAGGTTAATAATCAGTCTGTACATCTGTACGAATTGATCTCTAAAAAACTATTTATTTGTTATTTAGCATAACACTATTTAAATACAAAATGTAGACATTTTAAAATATCAACAAATGCATTACTAATACTGCAGTACTACAACCTAAAATACATTCAGACATTCCAATTCAGATTAGAAAGTAAATTTACGCTTACCTTTCCTGACAGAGATTTCTACTTTAGTCAGTATGTCTCTGCCCCATCGGTTCACTCCACAGTAATAAATCCCAGAGTCTCTTAATCTGAGCTGTTTGATGGTGACAGATATGCTCCGAGAAGTCACAATGTTCAGAAGAGAGTATCTGCCTTTAAAGATCATTTCACCAGTCTTCTGTGTTTCAATTAAAACATCTGAATAACCACATGGATCATGACAAAAGTATTGGGACACCACGTATTGGTATGTATCTGGATAACTGCAGAGGATTTCCAAACTGCCTCCTTCTGTTCCAACAAACACATTTTCACTTTTTGTCTTCATTGCCACAAACATCAGAGCTAGAAAACAATCAAAACAGAAGCATTACAACATGCAACCCAACGTCTCAAATGCTGAGCTTCCTTTTTACTTTGAATTATTTGATGTAATGAAGAAAGAATTAATTTACCTTGGAAAAGTGACAGAAATATCAAACGTGTTTTCATTCTGCTCCAGGCAGCACTGAAGTTCTCCTAACATTGATTCGCAGACAGATCAGAGAACAGAGGTCAGAGCTCTCTGATTTGTCCGTGTGTATCCGCACTAGTATGGCAGAATTTAGCTGCTGAGCTCCAACAACCGGATATTTTAAATGACTTCTGTTTTCTCAGGAGGAAGTGGTGTTGCTCTCAAGCAAAGCATTCTGTTGCCCACATTGTTTGAAGCACATTTACTGTCCTCATGAACATTTGGTAAAAGATAGCAAACACATTTTTAGTACAATTAAAGCAAAAATCCTAGTATACTGTTTACAAGAATGTCTAAAAATAAAAGTCAGACAAAAAGTAAGATATTGTGGTTGCTGTAATGAAACATTGCTGTCCTGTGTATGAGTGAAACATTTAATAAATGTAATCCAATTTTGTAATAGGTATTTTTAAATCTTAAAATAAAGTATGATTAGAAGTTCCACTGGCATTATATATCACTCATAACCAAAATACAATATAGCCAGTTTAATTTTTTTCTTATCTAATTTGTTTGAAATGTAAACAATTCTCACTTTCATTGCCAATAAGTAGATAGACAATGTTAAAGCAACATTTTTTCTTTCTTTCTTATATATAAAAAATTGTGAAGGGGAGAAAACACAGTGGATTTGGAACCACAGTCTAACTGTAATAACTGTACACTGATTTTTTTTTTTTTTTTTGTCATAGTCATAAGCATATAGCTGGAAATAAGATTTTTCCTTCGAGAAAACAATCTGTTTCATATTTTTGTGTGCTTTTGGTTGTTGGAGGTGAAAGACACCATTGTAGTACTTTATGAAATCGGTGAATAACAGCAGTTACTGAAAACATCGATTACAATCACTAAAATGAGCTCTGCATCCAAGTCCAAGTCCTCAGACTCATTACATCATAGCTACAGTATGTAGCACAGAACAACTTAAATTCAAGCACCCTGAAGGTCATGCATTTTGAATAAATGGAAAAGAAGAACTCTGCTACTACCTGTGACCTGTGCCATTTTGAGCCACACTCCTGAGATTCCTGAAGGGTCCTGTGTAAAGGTGTTGTTACACTGTATAATAAATTTGTGGACAAAAGGTGCAGAAAGCTGAAATCTGCACAGACAGATTTTTATGACAGAAAGAGCAGAAGAACAGCCAGCCTGGCACACGCCACATCAGTACTCCAAGTTAAGAAGGATGTTCAAATTGTGGTGGTGCCATTTTGGAGTTAAAAGACACATGACAGCAACAATATATTAAGCTTATCAATTTCTTGGGCTGAAATCAATGTGATAGATTATGTGATAATAAATTTTACATTCTGGTTGCTTGTCACGGATTCATCAGTAAGATACAGAAGCTAAATCCGTTTGAGTGTGATTTATTTGAAGGAACTGAAGAGGCTGCTACAATGTAAATTACAGCAAGCTTGAATACAGAACATGGTTTGTGTTTCTGTAAAGAAATAGCAAATATGGCTTCCGACTCCTCTATAAGGACGATGATGTCGTACAGATTGAATATCCTCAAAACCATGTCATGTTATAGGGAATTAACCATGGAAAAGAGATGACCTCACAGGCCTCTTCAAGTTAGACGGACACTAGTCATTATTCTCACCATTCAGTGTTTGCCATGTAAAGGGGCCTAGAATGTGAAAGTGCATCGGTGAATATAGAGACTTTGGTACATAAAAGTGAGAAATTGTGAACCTCAAGCATTGTTGTGTCCTCATTCAAAAGCAAAGGACAAATAAGTAAAACAGGTCCAATTTCTAAAACAGATGTTTCAAGGCAGATCATGCTTGGATGGCTGAGATAAGGGCCTAGGCTGATATTTGGTGCGCTGAAAGTTAATGCTTGGCAACTAAAGCAAGAAATCATGCCTGTAGACCCACTTAAAGCTAACTTTTGGCCAACTGGTTACAATCTCTTCAGCTATCTAACAGCATGCTGTGTGTGTGTGTGTGTGTGGGTATTTGCGTGGTGGGTCATTTTCAGGACTGCAGTTACACTGATATGGTTGTGACGTGTTCATGTGTGCTACACTGATATTAGTGGATCAGACACAGCAGGGCTGCTGGAGTTTTTAAACAGGGCATGGTCACTGCTGGACTGAGAATAGTCCATCAACCAGAAATATCCAGCCAAAAGCATTCTATGGGCATTGATGGTGGACTTGAGGATGAGCTGTGCAAACTGTGCAGCAACCTGATGAGCTTCTGTCTCTGGACCAATTAGGTATTATCTAATAGAGTGGACAGTGAGTGGACACAGTGTTTAAAAACTCCAACAGCAGTGCTGTATCTGATCCACCTGTACCAGCACAACACCCACTGACACCACTGGAGCACAGTGAGAGAGAGGTGTCAGCATACTTTAACAGAGGAAATCTCAGTCAGTCTCATTGACATAAGAAACTTTGCAGTTTTATTTCTGTTCTTTATTCAACTAAATATCAAATTCAATTCATAACTTAAATGAGATGTATTTGTGTACTACACAGTGTTATAAATGAATGTGAAATATGATCACATGAAAAATACGTTTAATCATGTAATCTCTTTGTGGTACCTAAAAGAGTTCAAAGGAGGTTATATGAGGTTCTTCTATGAAATGTTCCAAAAGTATTGTGGAGGTAAACATGGAAGTTTAAAACCTCAAGTTAAAAAACTCTCCTGCACAGTGTCAAGACTGTAAGACAACAATGTCATTATAAACCATTTTGGAACCCACTTCACAAAATTAAAATTAAATATGGAAAGAAAATATGACCATAAGTTGTTTAAAGGCCATTTTACAAATCCATTAAAAACACCATAAACCGGCTGTCTCCAGCTGCAACATTGCTTCCTCCCAGAAAAATGGACAAAAAGGCCAACTTATGATTGAATTTATGTAGAAAACTTTCTTTAAAACCTTTAAAAAATGGATTGAATATTATTTCATATATTCTGGCCAATCTTGTGGGATCTTGATAATATTTTTATCAGTTGTAAACTATTTTGAGTATTTTTTAGCTCCCATATTTTTTGTAGGACAGTAAATGAAATGAGTGTATTGAGAGTTGATACTGTGTTATTAATTGATAATAGTCCATAAACACAATACTTATAACAGTATCAGTGTACCTCTGTAATGTTTCTTCTATGAAGAAAAGTAGGAATTCACTCTCACAATGGCTGTTTCTTTTCTCTTTTCCACAATTTGTTTTTAATTAAAACATCTTCATATCATTTCAACATATGTTGTGATGAGTCAAGTGCACATTTCCTCAAAATTCACACATGCACAGATAAAACAAACCAAAAATCTGATGTACGTTAGTGTCATGTGCTCATTAAAAACCCTGCATCACACCGTTTCTCCTACAAAAAAAAATCCAACTTGAAAATACGTCCAATTCTTTCAGCAGACCCTGAAGTCACACCCCCAACTGAGCTGTTAAATGCAAAAATACTTTTATCTCTGAAGTGCTTTAAGTGTGCAGATTAGTCTGTCAGAGCATTCAGGATCCAGCTGATTAGTATGTAGTAGTCTATGAACATCACTGATGCATTCTGACAGTCTCTCTGACAGCACTGTAATTGCTGTCGGCCTCCCAAAGTCAAATGCATTGATGGTTTTCTTTCCAGCTGTTACCTCAGACGCTTCGGAACCTCAACCTTAGAAACATCAAAGGGTTGGGGGTTTGGAAGGGGAATGGGAAAGAGAGAAAAAGATAGTTATGGTATTATGTCTCAATGATAATCTGTAAAACTGCAAGTATGTTCTTAACACTGATGTTTTTTAATATGCAAATCTGTCTTCAATCAGAAATCCTGTGCCTTCCAAAAGTATAGCATTGGTTCTGGACTACAAAATGACACATACAGATTGTTCCAAAAAGTGTTTCATGGACAATCTAAGAAAAATGATTATAATAATATAATTCAAAAATATTAAACGTGTCTGCATAAATGATTTCTGTGAGTTGTTCCGTAAAGATATATGTCCCTGTAAAGGAATATGTTCTCTGGAGCTATATGTCCCTGGATAAATCACTTTATTACTTGCTTATACAGTAAGTCAGTAAAAAAACATTGCTTTTCTATGTATTTATTCCAATTCAGACTTGTACTTGGTAAAACCACCCTTTACTGCAGTAACAACTTCAATCAGCTTTTTACACTGTTTTTGTCCCTTCATGCCATCATATTTACTCCCAAATTGTTCAGCCATCCAACCATCATCACACTAGCAGTGATGTGATGTGAACTGTGAATACAGCCTGTTACAGCGCTCCGTGTGTGTAATGAAGCTGTGCCCTCTCAATAACATGCCAGTAGAGAGTTTTGGTCTGTTTTTTCACTGTGAAAGTGTTTCTTTCTGTTTACATCCAGGAGCAGCTGATTGTCCTGAACGCAGTTGCCATGGCAACTAGGACAGCTAACATTCCTGAAGAGCAATGGCGGTGGACACACAGGGGATGCAGAAGAGGAACAAAGCAGCACACAGGAAAATCAAGGGCAAGACAACGGTGGCTTATGAAGAACAAGGAATATAAGCCGCTTCTCCCATCTCTCATCATGGGCAACGTGGGATGGTCTGAGGAGTCTTATGAGGCACCGCAGGACAGCTTTGAGACTACAGACTGGCCAGCACTCTGTGAGTCACACAGGGAGGACAATGACTGGCTCACAGAATGCATAACGGACTATATTAATATCTGTGTGGACTTCACTGTCACAACCAAGACCCAAACAACAACTCATGGGTAACAAGGACATCTTAAATCTCTCCTTAAAAAAAAGAAGCGTTAGAGACAGGGAGGAGGTGAGAAGTAATCCTTCATTTCAGTAAGCCAGTTGTATCACTGTTGCAGCCATGTCTTTATCATATCAAATCTCATATACTGATTGACTTTCAACTCCACTGTTTGATTAAAAAAATGTCATTGTTTGCTTATTATTATTATTATTATTATTATTATTATTATTTACCATTTTATCTATTATTTACCATTTTATCTTGATTTTATCTTTGCCATTGTTGTTAAGTTTTTGGTAAAAAATAAAAATAAAAAATATTTGTGAATGTTGTGAATATTGTGAATGTGAGGGATTCTTGGTTGCTTACTTTTTTAAGTGTGTTCATATTGCAATTCCTGATGGAGTCCAGCAACTGATCTCTGGAGCTCTTTGTTGATCCACGTCTGGAAACTCTGGTGCTCTCTGGTTTGCGCTGGGAAACGGGGGTCAGTGACCTCCGCAGGGCCTGAACATCTAGTGATGGTGCAGGAGGGGGAGGAGGAGCAGGGGCAGAAGGGGGTGGTGGGGGCCCTGGGCTTGACTCCACTTTTCTGACTCCACCTTTCTTACCTGGTGTATTAGGGGACACCAGGCCAGGTGAGGGTTTGCCTGGAGTGGTTTTGGAGTCTGCAGAAGGATTGCTAAATTTGGAAACTTTTGCCAATATGGACCCCTTCTTCTCAACAGGGTTGGACTTTGGAGTTACTTTTAACGTTTCAGGTAAAGGTTCTTTTTTCTTGCATTTTGGTGGAGCTTGGCTGGCTTCAATTTCTTGCTTGGCAAGTCGTTGTGCTTCCAAACGTTTCTGGCGCTGGCGGTCCATATTGCGACTCAGGATGTTGGTCATCGTCATCCTTGGCCCAGCTAGCTCAAAGTGATACCCCAGCTTTAGTAATGAAGTGTTGTCCCGTAGAACCTTAGTCATCTCCATCTCTGTCTTTCCTCCAAGGATGTGCCTCTGGTTGTGAAAGCGAAGCTGTGTGAGAGTTGCATTGTGCTGCAAAGACTCAATGATAGCCAGAATGCCTTTGCCAGTGAGATGGTTGGAATCCAGATTGATTTCAGTCAACGTTGCATTATCACGCAAGGTCCCAGCAATGGCGAAAGCGACATGATCGTCTGCTCTTGTGTTAGCAAGAGCAAACGTTTTAATGTGAGTGTTGCTGCGGAGTCCCTCCGCAAACTGAATCAGTGTATCTGTCTTTATAACATCTGAGTTGTTGATGTTGAGCTCAGTAAGTTCAGGGTCATCATTGCGGACCTGCTCCAAGAGGTCATCAAACATACTGGAACCAGTGTCGCTGTCCAAACAGTCATCTCCATCGTCAAACTCATCGTCATCCTCTGTTTTGACAGACTGGTCATCTCCACTAGTACAGTTCTCTCTATTGCAAGTTTCAACTTTTCTCACAATGTCCATCTCTTTATATTTATCTTTCCCTCTCTCTCGCTCTTCCAGTGTCTCTTTTTCTCTCTCCTGATTTTTCTTTCTCTCCTTCCATCTATCTCGCTCTTTCTCTCTTGTTTCCCATTTCTCTTGGTCCTTCTCCCTCCCCTTCTCTTTCTCTGTTCCAGGGATTCTGGTATCTCTAAGCGAATGCAACCTCTTTTTCTCCTGCTCCTTTTCTTTCTTTTCCTCTAAATCGCTTTGTCTGTTCTTCCGTTCTGCTACTCTGCTGGCTTCTGTTGGGCCCTTTACATCCTCCAGCTTGGACACAAGGCCTTTTGTTCTACTCGTTCTTTTTTTCTCCATATCCCTCTCTTTTTCTTTATTTTCTCTGTCTTCTGCATCTTTATTCCCCTGTAGCTTGGATATTAACCCCTTGGTTCTTGAGTTTTCTCCTCTCTTGCCCTCATCCTTTCTCTCCCTCTCTTTGCTATCATCCTTTTTTTCTTGCAGTTTGGAAATAAGGTCCAAAGTTTTGCTGCCGCCTCGATCTTTCCTAGATGATTCTTCATTTTCTGCCTCTCTTTTTATTTTTTCTTCACCTATCTGCTCTTTTCTTTTATCCGTCTCTTGAAACTCTAAATTTGCTATTTGGTTAGACTTTTTGAAGTCCGATTCTCTAATTGTCTCTGCATCCTCACAGTTTTTGTCCAAAGGTTTTTCCTTGTTGCTCTCTTCCTTTCCATTGACTGCTTCTTCCATGTCAGATGCCTCACGACTTCGTGACCTGGAGAAGCTCCTATGCTCTCTGCTCCTCATCCTCCTCAGCCTGTCTCGTCTGCGGCCTTCAGGCTTAGACTCACCCTGCAACACAAGAATAAAACAGCAGACATTTTCAGTAAATTCACATGTGACTAGACGAATGGGGCCAACATCTGCGTTTTCATTCATTCTTTAACAAATGTCTAGTGAGCAAATCCTTTAATGGTAAGTGTTGCCTATAAGCCCACTTATTTTGCTGTTGGCTCATCATCCTTTGAGCACTGGTAAAAACCTGGCTGAACACTGTTGCAGCCTACATTTAAACTGCAATCTGTGATTTCATATTAATAAAAGCTGTGTCTTTTTAAAGGTCAACATCACACACAAGCAACACGTCTAGAATGATCATAAATAATGGTCGTAGCTGACCGCAGAGAACTATTCTTAGCCACCATCAGAAGGGAATAAGCTTGGCAGATTTGTGTGCCATTGTGTGAAGATGTCTAAGAACTCTCAGACTTGCCCTTATAAGGCAGCAATGCACGGAACACTCACGCCTGGAATTCCACCTACCAGAGTTCTTCAACATCTGGCTACATTCTAATCACTTTCCCCTCCAAAAGCAGAGCAATACTGCCACAACATCATTCCCATAAAACATCCCATGAAGTCACTCTGTGGTAAACAATAACTACTCATCAATTTGCAACAGCTAGATATCATTACTTAACAGCTAGGGATCATTCACTAAAAGATCTAAATCATTCAGTGACAGCTCCAAATAATTCAGTAACCACTAGAAATCATTCAGTAACTAGTACAAATCATTCAACAACAGCTAGAATTCATTCAGTATCAGCTACACAATGTTTAGTAATATATATATATAATATATATATATATATATATATACATACATATAATCTATTATCTATTATATGTATATGTATATAATCTATATGTATATATAATTTAAAATATCTTTTAAGAATGATTTCTATTCACTAACAGATTAAGCTATCATTTCAGTAACAGTTATTAATTCAGTGACAGCTTGAAATCATTCAAACAAGCACTAGAATTTCTTCAGTAACAGTTACAAATAATTTAGTAACTACTAGTTAAAATTCAGAGGATTTCTCTCTATTCTCAAAGAACACAGGGGACTGAATGGTAACTGTACACAAGTTATATAATGCATACAGAAGAAGAGCGTCAAACCTTATGATGAGGATGTTAAGTAATAGAAATCTGTTACCAACTGACAAATTGCTCGTTTGTGGAAGATAAACATTTGCGGTGATAGTCTTTGCTGTTATCAGGGTCATTGGACATTTCTGCAAAGTAATAGAGAGGACAGGGTTGCTTAGCAACATTAAAAAATATAATGAAGTCCCAGAGTGAGCCAGTGTAGCCTTGCTCTGCCACACACATTCCAAGCAAACAACACGCTGTCTCATCAGAGTTTAAACAGAGTCTCCAGCCTCTAAAGTGTGGATCATATTACTGAAGCCTTCAGCAGCACCTGTTAAAGCCTGTAGTGCTCAACTCCCAGTACAAACACAGGCTCAAGGCATACGAGGACAGAGATTTGCTACCAAAGCTGTTTTATCTAGCAGTTAACCCTACTTTTGGGTTCTTGGAAAAGCTCAACTGAAAACTGTATTCACAGTTTAGCTGTAGTACCCAAGCTTAACCTGCTGACCTCTCAACACAACTTGTATAGTGGAGCACACACTGTTATAAAATTACCAGGCATTTATAAGGCATTTGTTTACTTTAGATCTAACAGAGGGAATAGCGTCCTGTGGTGTCCACAGCTTCATCGAAAGGGTAGAAACTCAACCCTGAGTCAGGCTCATGTTTACAGCAGAGTAAACACAACAGAGCCGCTGAGAGCTAAACTAGGCCTCTGGGTCGCCTTCAAGGAGAGGCAAAGTACATTGATAGGATTCTCCTCTAAGGATTGTTTGCACTTTCTCCATATTGGTATGTGAAAATAAGGATGCTTTGGGGAAATGAAACTGTATCGACTGTGAACGGCAACACTGACAACTTAAAACTCTTCAGTTCCACGCTGGTGTTTGGCAGGAGCCAAAAACTGGATCACTGGTCCAAAAATACATTTCCAGGATTTGGAAGTGATATTGGAAGCCTTCAGAGTTTCTCTGGCCTCAGCCAAAACAAGTTGAATGGAAAAAGAAAGTTAAAAACAGCAATTACAGTGAATATTGCAGAAGTGGAACATTTCTAGATCCCCAAATTCAGTTATAAACAATCATCTTTGGTAGAAAAGTGTTATATTCCAAGTTGGTGTGACATTGTAACAATAACCATCTCAGGAAAAAAAAAATCACAGTTTTATACAACGTGATATTTCACAGTTATTATTATTATCAGCTACAGTGACCCTTAAAGGAGAAAACATATTAAATAAATAATTCTAAAAGCTCGACTTTCAAACTGTTTCGTATTCAAGTATTGATTATTTTCATTATGAATTAATCTGCAGACACTTTTCTACATTAATCAATTGACTGTTTTTAAACTCTGAAAAGAGTAATACGTTTTTTAATGACATTAATTTCATAGTAAAAGTTATCGAGAAAGTGATATTTCTGAAAGTGACCCACTTTGTCAATAATCACTCTAAAGAAAACAAAAAAGGAGGCTTCAGATCATTTGTTTATGCACAGACACAACAGGATTGTTGAAATGATGCGTACTGACTTTATAAAGCCTGACCGCTAAGTGTCTAATGGTGATAGCTCTCCCCCATGCAGACCATCTGCCGACAGTAAGCACAGTGTTGATAAGGAGGATCTTAGCAGCATGCCAGGCATCCATGACTGACTGATCTACAGAGGGCCTGGTGATCTGCGACTCTCTAGCTGCAGTGTGTTCTGTGTAGCGTCTCCTTAGCAGCCTTGTAAACTCTGCATGTCTTTTAAGCTCTGCTTGTCCTGGCACTCATGGACACAGACCAGTCCACCATTCAGACCTGTTAAGAGAAGAAATCAGAGGGCTTTTTGGCCCTTGCACAGACCACTAAAAGATGTACATGGTGTCCTCCTGCCCTGTAAGCCTAACAAGTCATCCAAATACAGCTGAGTTGGCCTTCAGTGATGTGCTGACATGTGAAAGACAAGTAGGTAAGAACTGACAGACTGGTAAAGAGGGTTGAGTTACAGTTCTGCGGATATTTCACAAATATTTTAATAACCTTAACTTCAATTGAATTATCCTGGAGTGTCTGAGATAAATGACCCTTACAGTTCCTCCTACTGAACAGCTTGGACTTCTGGATCACAGTATCAGACATACTGAGCAAGCCCGTGGCCACAAAAGGATAGAAATACAGATTGAAGGTCAATGGTTCAAGCTACACTATATAGGCAAAAGTACTGGGACATGTGTTCATTGTTTTTTTGTTCTAACCCAGAGGGTCCTATTCTATTATCAGTACTTCTCTACAGGGACAGGACAAGCTGTGTGTGCATTTGCACATCTGTACCAGCAATGAGTGCTGTATCCATTCATTAGTAGGGCTGTCCACAAACAAATGGACATATAGAGTACGAAAGACCAGAGATCAGAATAGTTTGGTGATTTTCCTGCTCAAACACGTGGTTCAGCATAGCCCCCCAGCTTCTGATCCCCACTACTGTAAAAGAATGTGAGTCAGTACGTTTCTGTACAACGCACCATTTCACATCAAAGCACTCTGGAGCTTTGAACAAGGTAAGAGATTTGCTTCAAAGCACTGAAGCTATGAGGCTGATGTTGGAGATGTTTACGAACATCTAAGTTAATTTCCCATTTCTTATATCACAGTTCGAGTGGAAAACTAAGAAAGCAGACTGAAGACACATGCATCTGCACGTGTCAGTTGGATTTATATATACACATTTTATAATTTATATATAAAATTTATTTGGAGACTATTTTTGTCTCATAACACCCTCTTTATACCTCTGAGCCATAAACAAGTGGTATTTTAGGTGGTATATAAGTGGTATACAAAAAAAATCAAAAATCAAAGCTGAATAAATGTTAAAACCATATAAAGAATAGGATTAAAATATTTCAACAAAGAAAAACGTTTGTTGTTACTCTCTTACACTCGTATGAGCGTGCATTTACAAAATGGTCCCGTCCTTCAACAACAAGAGACGATCAGCTTGCTTCTTTCACTAAACACTGATAAAGTCCCATCTTTCAACAACACATGGATGACACTTATAGTGCTCCTTTCTAGACACTTTACACTCAGCACTCAGCCCCTACACACCGACAAGTTACATGCATAGACCACAGGGGTTCGCACAGAACAGACTGCCAACTCATATCTAGGCATCCAGATATGAATTCTTTCACAAACCAGGGTCATTTAGAGGAGCCAGTTCACCTGAGGAAACCCATGCAGAAATGGGGAGAACATGGAAACTACACCCAGATAGGGCCTCGAACCCAAGACCCCAGTGCTGGGAGGCTAACGTGCCACCAAGCATCAAATCATGGCATTGGTGCAGAAACCCAGATCAGCAGATTGTCCTACAACCCCCCTGCTGTAAACAGACCTCACTGGGCAGTTATCTCAACAGCAGAGCTCTATTTGCATCAAAACCCTGTAAGACTACCATGTTCACCAGTGGAACCCCCTCGAATTGCTCTTTAATTGGTTTAACTGGTGTGTCCGAGCAGGAGAGCCCATGCACAGTGCTGGACTCTGGGCAGGACCCTCAGGGACCCCTAGTCTACAGGTTACAGTGGTGCACTGACAGAACCTCAAACGACAGCTCCCTCTCTATGAGCTTCTTGGTCTCCCGGGCGCAGTAGTCCAGCATGGCCTCTCGGTCGTAGCCCCGAGTGGGCTGCTTGTCGGTCTGGTTGCGCTGTCGGAGCCCCACCGGCACGCTGGGGTCTGGGTCGATCAGCAGCATCTCCCTCTCCAGCTCCTCCACCTCGTCCGGGGAGAGGGTCGCCAGCAGACCCTCCAGATCCGAGTCCTCCATCGCTTCTCTCCTCCTGGACATGTCAGATCAAAGCCCACCCTGGACCCCCGGAGCCCTGGACAGCGCAGCTGCTCCTCTGAGTGTGGGTAGGTGTGAGAGTGAGAGTGAGAGAGAGGGCTGAGTGTGAAGCTCACTCTCCCACAGTCCCACCACTGCGAGCGCGCGCAGGGACATTCCAGCCTCTCGCGCAGCAGCCCATGCCCAAATCCGGACCTGATCCTTTTCCATAAATCCCCCTGAATCCAAGCTCTGCTTTATACTCATGTATGTGAGGGTCCCCCAGGAACCATCAGGTGCTTGGACCCCAATTTTTAATGATGATTTAAACTGCACTCTCTTGCCAAGCAACCCTCCTTTGCCTCAAACTCCTTCCCAAAAACAGATCTGAACTTTTTTTTGGCCATGTTCTTTGAGACATCACACAAGAATCAATAAGCTCTGCCCATTTGATGGTGTGCTGTTTAGCATACTACACAATACCTATTTTTGTAAACTAGTCCTAGGATTCTCCACAAATCCTCACTTTGGTGTCAAAATAAGCAGTAGATTCCGACATACTAACAAGGAACTACAGCACAAACACTCAAAATAGTTGACTAATTGCAATCACATTATACAGTCCCCAAAAACAGGTTGGAAAAAATTTAATTCAGGGCTACATCTTGAACAACTATGCACTTACTCCCTTTATATTTTTATATATTCGTATTTCTCGCATGAGGACCCTGTAAATTGCAGATTGCAACTGTATCTTTATTTGGTTCTTTAGAATTAAAGTAAAGAAACATTAGGCTAATAACATGGTCAGGATGCCAAAATGACATGTTTACCAGTCATTAGGGGGAGAATTGGGTCAGTTCAATGAGATATTTGCTAGGGTTCAAAGGGTTTATGGAATTAACCATTTTTGATCCCACAAACTAGATTGTTTTGTAAATGAATTGCATGTTTAAAGAACCTCTTAAAGATGTTTTTTAATCATTTAAAGATTCTGCACACTCACAGCAAAGGTGTTCAATGTTAAAGAACGGAGATGAATAGAGTTGGAACTACAGTTGGCCCAAGCATTAGTAGTCTTCTTATTTTAAAACCTGAAGAAAAATGACGACTGTGTCCATGATGTTATAATAGTGCATCTCAAAAAATCAGAATACTGTGAAAAAGGTTTTTGGCAATTTAATTAAACAATGAAACTGTCTTTCTATATTTTATATTCATTACAGTAATCGTTTTAAATTTGAATTGAAAGTTTGATATTTTAAGATTCTGAATTTCTGGTTTTCATGAGCTATAAGACATACTGTTCAACAAGAGGCTAAAATGTCACATTATTTGCATTGAATATAAAAGAACAGTATACATTTTGAAGGAAATTATGATCATGAATGAGCTTTTTAAATTAAGTTCTAATTTTTTGAGATGCATTGATGAAACTGGATCTAGGAGGACGAGGGCTGGTGCATTAAGTGAATGTGTGTGAGCAGATGCTAATTGGTGCAGTTTATTAGAAACGTGGGTGTTTCAGCAGTGCAGATCTACCCAATATAAACAAAATGACACTCCAAAGTCACTCTCCATGCTGCACATGGTTATTTTTTTGTAATAAACACTGTTACACTGTTACAGATTAAGGAATATACTGCAATCATGGCATTACCATTCTTGCACACCAACAGGCCATGACATGATCATTATTAATTTGAAAAAAAAAAATCACACTAAACACCAGAAGTTTTTATTTAAGATATTAGACCAAAATGTTTTTATTCCACACTATAAACTGGGACATCTGAAACAAGCTTAACCCAAACACCCAATCCTCCCTCCCACCCCGCAAAATACCCCAAGCATGTTTTGTGGCAGTTTATTTTGTACACGTCTCCCTCTGGCTGCTACATCGCTATTCACCAATCCAGACTGCACCATCTACTCTTCAGGCCTCCTGCACAGGGAACCATCCTCATCTCTAAAAGCACCAGCACACAGTTCATACACATGCTCAAGCCTCTGAATGCTTACTGACATTATTATTATTGCTCAGATAAATAAACTAATCTACAAAACAAAAAACAGAAACAACAGAGAAAAATGAGACCATCCCAGATGCATGTGTACTAAACAGAGGGTTTTTTTTCTTCCAAAAAAATAAGTTTTCTCTTTCTCTTTTAATTATTTATTGAAGATTTTTGGTGAAAAAATGATTGTTGTTGTATGTCCTGTGTTGTGTCTCTGGTTCAGCATGCAGAAATCCCCGAAAAGAGAAAACCTTCCTGATTTTTTTTTTTTCCACAACGTGCTTTGAACAAGTTAGCTCTGTTGCCAACTCCGGAATGCAACGGAGAAGCACACAAACGGAAAAACCCACGGCATATTCCAACTGTTCATTTAGCATTAAGTCATTTAGCTTTTTTTTCTTTAAAGACAAACACACAGTTCAAATAGGAGGAAAAAGCTGTAAAAATACAAAAAAGTGACCAAGTAGCATCATCCAGAACAACAAAAAAACAAAAACAAAATAGAGGAAATAGCACCGTTGTTACAAAGATCAGAGGTCATAAGTCATAGGGAACTGGGGACGGTCAGTTACACAACCGGGAACAGGGCAGTTTGCAGGGAAGGGCTGAGGAAACGAGGGAATAGATGGATCGGTCGTTCTCCTAATCCTCTGTGCTCCCCCATTCTCCTCTTGCGTTTTCATTTCCGGCATTGTCCCAGATCCCGTGCGCTGCAGGTGACACACATGTAGTCCTCCTCTGCTGCCATCTTTGCAGAAACGCCTACACAAACCATATGGAACCACTGGTTACAGCAGTCACACTGCACCCAGTACACCTGCAACAGAGAGACGACACACTCAGAACACACACACACGCACAGACACACCTAGGCCTGGGTGATACAATTATAATGATTAAGAGTGAAATCAAGCTTGGGTTGGATGTTCAACTATTTGTTCTTAGTGAACAGCCTCACACAAGTGTGTGAATGTGAGGATATCTGTATTTACACTGACTGCATTTGCCTGACACTCTTCTACTTTAATCATGTGACACAGGCAGGCCAATGTAGTGTTAAGAGTCTTGACCAAGGACTCCTATTGTTGTAGTGTGGTGTGTGTCTGGCCAGGCAATTGAATTCCAGCCTGCCAGTAGGAAGGTGTTGTTATCCACTCTGCCACATCAATTGCTTGTTGTATGAGAGTGTTTTTTATGTTAGGTTCTTTAAATTAAAAAGGTCATGTATTTAATACGGCACACCTCTACTGTAAAAGCAACAGAGAGTTGTGTGAAATCGAACAATGAAGGTAGCCATGGAAAAGTGCCAACAGACTGAGGAATATGTTTAGCATTGGACTGATAAAATCTGCTGGGATGGAAAAGTGTACTTATACACACATCGCCTCAATTCTCACTTCCTTATCTGCCTTTCTACACTGTCTCCATATTATTCAATGGTTTTGTATTGCTTGCATACTGAGTGTGTGTGTATATAACATATAACACAACGTATACATATATAGTTCTGTCTATAAGTTATAGAATACTGTCTATATTTATTTCTGAAGTACAAGAAACTACCAGCTAGAAAATAATCAATAATCCTGATTCTGATTATCGACTTACCATTCGATATTGAAATGACCTCAATCAGTTTTTGCTGACTTCAGCATTGCCCGTGGTGTTTTTCTTAAAGAGAGAGAGTGCATCAATGTGAATGAGCTGGTATGTCTACTTAAAAAATGTTGAAGTTTATTTAATTTTATTTATTTAGGATATTAAAAATATATTTTAATTCAAGTAAATATTCTTAATACATGAAGTAAACTGCTCTTTAAAAACAGGTATAAGTACATGACCATTCTATTAGATATTAGATATATCTGTATATCAGTGGCATAAAATGGTCTATTAATAACAACAAAATGATCACAATTATTTTGGAATAATACATTGGCCAAACCAAAAATGTTATTGTGACAGGCCTATTATGCAGACATATACATGTATGGAACTGAGCCTGAGACAACACACAAACTCTGATAGTTATCTAGCTATCATCTAGCTCTTCACATTGATGAGCTCCCTCTCTTAAGAAAAACACCACGGGCGATATTGAAGTCAGCAAAATATGACTGAGGTCATGTCAACATTGTATGATAATCAGAATCAGAATCAGGTTTTTTGGTCAAGTATGTGTACAAACAGAAAACAATCAGGCTGGTAGTGTCTCTCTTGTACGTCAGCAATAATTACAGACAGTATTTAAGTTTTATTAAATTATGGAGAGTGAAAACTATGCTTTTGCATTGAAAATACCTACGCAAATATAATTACATCCTCTGTAGTGTTCAATTGATTTTCAAGGTTCAAAGCTTCATATCACTAAAACTTTAAAATGTCCATAACAATGTTATGTACGTTTAATTATGTACATAAGATGGATAAATATTATGAAGCCTTTTGGAAATATCACCCAGCCCTACACAAACACACCCACACAACTGATCCACACGTTCTAGGTGCAGTGTGACGGCCCCCAAAAATACCTACAGAAAAGCATATATAACATATATAGCAACATACACATACACACCTCATCTCCTGCTGGCTGCAGACAGCTTTCAGCTGGGCAGAGGATCATGTCCTCCTCTGAATCATCTGACGGGGACAAGTCGGACAGGTAGCTGGGAGATGCAGAGACGGAGGCAGCTTTCCTCTCTCTTCTCTTCTCTTTACTGATTCGCTGCTTCTTCCTTTTTGAGATTCCTCGCTCCCTGACCTGTACCTCCAGTCCCAAGTCCTCTCTCTCTATCCGTCGTTTGGCTTTCTTCTCCGCTGAGGTGATGACAGCTCTCTAATAAAGAGAAAACAAGAGATGAGACTAGAAGAGAAGAGATTATGTCAAGTCACCTTCAATATATACTTACTAAAAACATTATTGGGAAGATAAAACTTATACAGGGTAGAACCTGACTTTGCTCTCCTAACTGCTTCAATACATCAAAGTATGCATTTCAAAAGATACTGGAAACATCTTGAGATTCCTTCGAGATTCTAGTCCATGCTGGAAGTGTGTAAAGAAACATTCTCCAAAGAACAACATCTGAACAATATTGGTGCCAAAATTGATCCCATTATCTGGGTACCTTAGCAGAAACTGACAGAAGTTGTAGCCCCTCTGCCTCAAGTTTAAATGTGTTGTATATTCATAGAAGCTTTTCTGCTCACCATAAAAGTTCTATTCATCTCCATACACACAGGTGCAATTGACTGATTTTGATTGGTTTACTAGCCATGGTCCTGATGTACATACGTACCTCCCTATGTGCTGAAGCGTGTTCCTGAGATTGGTAGGGCGTATGTTGTGAGCTGGGCTGTGCGGTGATTGTGTGCTGAGAGCTGCACTGGACAGGAGGGCCATTAAGCAGCAGTGTGTATAGCTGCTCAGTCTCGGGCAATGAGACCTGCAGCAATAGTCCTTCCACCATGAGCTCCTCCAGCTCTGCACTCAGACCTGAAACAAAGAAACAGGTATTTCACTTTAACAGGTATTTTCACCTTGTGCACCAGCACCTGACTCAGTACAAGAAGAGCCAGTGCCAAGTGCAGATTTCTCATATTCCAACGTTCATATCCCAGGCTTTCAGTTGATTTGCTGGAGCATGGAGATCACAACCCTGGCGTCTGGTGCTCTACAGCATTACATGGCAAAAATCTAAATTGCATTTTGATACAATGAAAATTCAGTACATACCCTGCAGAGGGATGCAGCGCTGCTCTATGTAGAAGACAGACTGCTCCTGACTGCACCTGTTCAAATCCTGAGACTGCTGAAGAGAAAATGCATACATTATTAATTGGTCCATCCATCAGGTAATGTTTTTTATATTGTTTTTCTAATACCTTTAAATGCAAATAGAATTTACAGCATCGTGCACAGTTTGGAGATGTTGTACTGAGGTTCAGTGTAGAAGGTCTAGTCACTGTATGGATCTGTTCAATTCTACCAGCAACAACAATTTCCTAATGAAGAACTGAAGGAGAGCTGCACTGTGTATTGGGTGGTAACTCTGAATTCTGAGAATCCTAATGGAGAGTTTTTCTTCTAATGATGGCAGTTTTGGATATCACTTTTTGATAAAGCTTAAAGCAGCATTATGCAACAATTAGAATATTTTGCTCCTTAATTTTCTGTACAGTTTGATGTTGTAATTCACTTTTGCATCACTGTAGTAAGTACACATTACACTTTGAGCACCACCTCACGGACAACTGTACATGAGCAGACATGCCGAGAGATGCAGAACCGGCATCTGAAGTAAACATAGCATGTTGACTGATGCAATGGAGTAATATACAGGATTTTACACAAGTTTGGCTCATAGTGGTGATGCAGTTACACAGTTCTGGTGAAGCTCCACCAAAGATACATAGTGCAGTGGCAGCATTTCAGTTCGGACAGGCAATGATAGAGATGCAATTCTCTGTGATACAAGTCAGTGGCTCAAAATAATTCAGTGTGTGTTATTTTATGGTAATATATAATATAGCTTTAAGGCAGAGTAGTAAAAAATAGTGGTTTTCAAACTGACAACCCATTAGGCAGCACACTGGGACAGAACAAAAAATATGGATCACATCATCCTGCTACTATTAAGATGGAGAGAAATGTGCCACTTAGCTTAGTAGGTTCTAGATATCTGGTAATCAAAAGCTTGTGTAACTCTAGTTGTTCAAACAAGTACGTAATTGACTGCATTTGGAACAAGGGTGAAACTGTGTAAAATTAAAAAATTGAAAAATATCACCACACTCACCTTCCCACTGCTTTCTGCATCCCCCTGCCTCTGTGGTGGCGAGCTGCCCTTGTGTTCCTGAGAGTTAGGTGAGAGTTCATAGGATGCCATGACCTCCCGCGCTCGCCGCTGCCAGCTGACTGTGCGTTCAATCATGTAGCGCAGGGCGTCTCCCTCAGGTAAACGCACCCGGATCCTTTGCAGGGATGCCAGCAGGGGCAGGATCTTATCAAGAGGTGGTCTGGATGAACAGTGACATGTTGGACATAACCATGGCTCAGTACTGTGGGTGTCCGCCGACCCACCCATGCACACAGTGTGAAACGTGTCCCGGCATAGCTCACACTGACGCATGGCACCCATGGGAGCCTTCTGACACACACACACTTTGAGAGCACTGCAGTCAGCTGAGGAGAGGAGTTTGGATTCATTAGCTGCACGAAGAGAGGCCAGAGACTCCAATTCCTTCAAACGCACTTCAGCAAGAGTTGCCATCTGAGAGAGAGAGAGAGAGAGAGAGAGAGAGTGAGAGAGAGAGGGAGAAGGATGATGTGCAAACATCCACAACACTGTCCAATACACTTTTTCATCAACTGAAATGTGAAATTTCTTGACATAACTTTCCAATTAAGTAAGAACGGTTATGATATTCTGATTATCCACATCAACGATAGTGTGACGTGGGTCATAACTCACAGCTGAGGCAGAGTTTTTACTGTCTGAGAGGGCTTTCTTTACATCACTGAGACAGTCCAGGCGCCCTGTTCTCTTCTTTCCACATGGCACCGCATCACCTTTTGTCTTCTTCATTTTCCTCTTTATAGAGTTCCCCACCTCACATCGCGGACACAACACCTGCAGAGAGAGCACAAGAGCGTTGTGTGTGGGGTGCAAACAGATGTTTCAAGCGACAAAGTTCACATATCAAGGTGCTCTTCAAAACTAAATGTTGTAAATGTAAATGTAACGCATACCTCCAACAATGTGAAGGAGGTATTTTTCATCAGGAACGTTTTGGCTGCAGATTCCTTCCAGGCCTTGACTTCAGAGACCAGTGCCTCCAGCCGGTCCAGAGGGTCCAGGTGTACAGGAATTGCCCGGCCCCTCAGCACCATGTCTGAGAGAGTATCTAAAACAGGAACACGGCCTCCTGCCTGCACACACAGAGACAGAATTTAGTAATCAGCACAGACGTCTGACTTAATTACACTAGCACTTTGGACAGTGTTTGACCAGTTTCATTAAGTATTTCATTCTAATTTTAAAATCTCAAAAAATAACTAGTTAGAAATGTTTGAATGTTGAATGTTATGGAGGTTAGAAAGTAACAGTTAAGGCAAGTATACAAATGTGTTCTACCTGTAGAGCCTCTGCCTCTTTCAACCACTCTTTGGCTCTTATAACGGAGTCTCGCAGCAGCAAACAGTTGGGCATATATGTAGGAATGGCCTTGACTTCTTTCAGAGTGGCAGACAGAGACGGCATGCTCTCCGGAGGTCTGAGGAAAACAAATAAAGCTTGAATCAGAATTATAGCTTGGGCTCCTTTCTGAGCTGTTAGTTGTCACTGTCATTTGCCAGGCATGTTGTCTAACTGCACAATGACCGTGGACTGACCTTGGAACTTGACATGACCAATGACATATAAAGTAACACCCGAAATATTTTACATCCCTCACAAATTCAGATCCCTCTAATGCTGCTCTGTATAGTGATCCGGATTCTACACAGTTTCAGGCAGAGATAATGGTTGCATGTGATTCTGAAAAATCTAAAAAATAGCCCAGTGCTGCCCCCACCTGGCTCTGAGTAGTGTCTGTGCCTTCTCCTCCCACTGCTCAGACAGCGTAAGCAGCTCCTGTAGGCGGGCCATTGCACGCTCTGTAGATGGGTGAGGACTCAAACCCACTCCACGGTCAATCAGCTGCCGCATGCCGTCCAGTGAGAGGCCGCGGGGGCTGTTGGCAGAGTCTTCAGCCTGCCGGACAGACGCAAGCCAGCGAGCGAGCTCCAATCGCTCTCGTAGCTGAGGAACTTCCGGCAGGTATACATCAAACTCTGAACTCTCATCCAGCAGAGACTGGATCTCCCACACCAGATCAGGACTAACGTCATCAGACAAGACCTTCTCACTGTGCTGCTGGAAGTCTTCGATACGATTTAACAGCTCCTGAGAACAGAAGAAAGAGGCTTGTTTTTCTACCAAGAAAGAAAAAAAATGGGTCCATTAATCAACTAAATGAACCAGAATATGCTCAGCAGTTTCCTTTCAGTATTTCTCACAGTATCATTATTATTCAAAAAGTATTTTTTTTCTACAAACATCCCATAATTCATACATCTCTCACTGATGTAGATGGTGAAGAAGTGAATGGAAGTGAATTGAAAGGGGAACTTGACATCTTTCACAACATAAACTTAAGACAGGATTTCTATAGGTACATAAAGTCAGAGGACTTTATATCCCAACCCTGAAACATTCTTTCAGTTGTTCACATTTTACAGATGCTTCATAAAGTCACCAATTTACAGGAATTGTCAACTTTATATGCTCCATGGAAAGGGTGGCTTATATTCTTCACTTACAGGAAGATGGGGAGAAAACATACTGGAATAAATCGGAGTGTTATATTCAGAACATGGACACAGATTAGGGAACAGCCCTGTTCGTCCCTTTCTTTACCTCACTTTCTCTTATATTTGGCAATAATATGGAAGAGTCAGTGTATTTCATTATTCCTGTCTATCTGTCCTCAGTGAGAGGACTGCTTTTGTCACATAGGTTTGCATATAATCTGGAAATGATGGAAAAAATATGTATTAAAAAACAGCAGGAAGCCATCAGTCCCCATTTTAATTCTCTTCAAAGAAAATGAATGGAAATTAATTTTCGCTAAGAGAGTTACTGAGCAAGCAGTCGTCGTCGCCTCAACGGGACCATGGTAACCCTAATTTGTGTTGAGATAAGGGAATGCAGTTGGAATTTTACAGGTTTTAGTAGTCATTAGGGAAATATTATCTTCTTTCACGCAACGTTTCACAATCCTACTGAACACAGTCTTTATTAGACGGAGCTACAGAGCAAGTGTTTGCATATTACCTTCAGTAACGGTGCCTGCGTTAGGCTGCAGGGGAGGTTGTAAAGCTGACGGACAAAAGATCTCAGTTCCTCTACTGTCAGTTGGTTCTGAGATTTCCCTCCAGCAATGCGATACCTAATGAGACACAAAACAACCAACACTCACCTCTCCATCACATGCACATACACCTATGTCACATTTTTAAACCCACAAATGGATCATTCACAATAAAGCCTGTACAGTGGCTCAGGTTAAGGTTTTTGTTCAGCACCATCCCAGAGCCAGAATCGGTGAATGGCCTGTTTGAACATGTCGGTGATGTGAACAAAAGTGTTAGTACCTGGTTTGTCTTTTGCCATTCAGGAGCTGCTGAGCCACAGATGAACATCTTTCTGCATCCTGTGTTACCAGTTTCAGGTGTCGTAGCAGATCGTTATCAGGGAAATTATTCTTATCTGACTCATCAATCAGAGAACGGAACACAGAGAGGTCTAGAGAGAGAGAGAGCGAGAGAGAGCAAGAAAGAGAGACAGAGAGAGAGAGAGAGCAAGAAAGAGAGAGAGAGAGAGTGAGCGAGAGAGAGCGAGAGAGCGAGAGAGAGAGCGAGAGAGGGAGAGAGAGAGAGATTATAATGCTGGCTGGTCATTACTGTATTACAACTTATATTCTCCCCAACTTTTTACAAAAGTTAAATTTTTTACAAGTTACATTTTGTGAGACACTTGGATCATCTGGATGAAAGTTTGTATTAAGGCACATCCACCCACTTCATCCAGTGAAGCTCACTACGATCAACGATGGGAAAACTCACTGCGTTTCTTGTCCAGTTTGGCCTCCAGCACCTCAGTAACGTGTGAGGCCCATTCGTCATAGGACTCGGCCCTCTGCTTCACAGCATTCATCATGGGGTAAAGGTCATCCAGTGTGAAGCGGTACCTGTGGAAGGGGACAGGAAGGATTACAGTGTATCATTTAACTATATAACATGACAACTTGCACAATCTAGCTGAAGTCTCTCAGCAGTAGCAGTAAGTGAGCATGCATAATTTTTTTAAGTGATTGATTACCAGCATTAATACATCACACACTGAGTTTTATTGTATGCTGTAAAAATGCAATAACTGAATCCAAGCTACTCTATTACTGTTATCCTATACTTGGTATTTTATAGCAGACAAAGAGCTGAATGATGTTTCCATGGGAGACTCACTTCAACGTGTAGTTGGAGATGAGGCAGGGGCACAGGTGGTGAGCGTGGTGCAGACACACCTGTTCACCTGGCCGACAGGGACAGGTGAGGGCAGACAGGTAACAGGTGGTGCGGCACTTCACGCACTGTCTCTCATCATCCTGCAGTAAGTCATACTCAAACAACTCACACTGTGCCACTCCCTAGGGATAGTGAAAGAGGGAGAGAGAAATGGAGATGAAAGTGCAATACTGAAACATTTACACCTCCCCTAAACACACACACACACACACACACACAACTCTCTCTATAGTGCCTTACCTTAACGTTACAACAATAACCACAATACAAGTGTTATTTTTCCGAAGATTACAGACAACTGTAATGCTTACAACTGAATATCTATGACAGATGTTTCCAGATGTTTTTCCTGTCCATTGATCTGTTCAAACTAAAACACATCTGGACCTTGATTTGCCTCCTCAAATGTGTTAAATTAGGACAGAACAAATCTGAAGACTACTTGGCCAACATTTAGACAACCAATCAGAATGAAGTGGAAAAGCAGAGGGCACTGTAAATTACTGCAAAACAAAACAGATGATCTGTCAAATAAAGTAAAGCAAGACCTTCCACTCACACAAAACATGGAGTTTAAAACAAACATTTTCTGTTGTAGAGAGAAGAATTAAATCTTTGTGAAGTGGCTTAACAACAAAGAATTTGGTTGAACTGTATGTAAATAATGGCCCTTTACTGTCATATCAACTATGTTCTAATTGCACTAAGAGCTATAGTGAAACACACCAAAGCAGCCAGAGTTTGTCCGTTTGGATTTTTGATTACATCTTTAAATCTGTCACTTAACCTTAACAACGAAACCTTCTGTCAGAAAGAGAACGACAAATTAACACCAGCCACCTGCCAAGTGCTGGTAAACATTTACACTTGGCAAGTAGATAGACTTTACCCACCACCCACTGCTTAAATATGATAAAGGACATAAGATTAATCATTAGATTATGAATCCAGCCTCCCAAAACATATATTCTCTTCTTACAATCTAACCTTTCTCAGGAAATTCAAAAACCAACAGCAAATATCAAGAATGACTGACACTATCGCAAACGATGCCTGCTCTTCCATTAAGCATTAACAGTGCAGTCAGATAAGACTACAGGTGTGGACCATTTATTAGGAAGTTGTGGGGATGTGGGGATACTGTGGGTGTTAAAAGGCAAGCTGATAAGAGTATGGAAACCAAAGTGAAACAAAGTAAAGTAAGACTAAGTGGTGAAATTTGACATCAGAAAAGAGTAGAAATGTTGTTGATGAACAAAACACATGCATCTAAACCAAAGCTGAAGCTTTTGATTTGGGCATTCACAAGACACTCTGACAGAACAATGAAAAGAAACTTCAAAAGACATGTTTGGTCGTTCTGAGCTATCCAGCCTCACCATCTTGCGGATTTGGTCTCGTAGGTCCCTCTCCTCACTGATCATCAACACCATATCTTTATGCACAGCTGAGGCCAGCACCACATCTAGCTTGTCTGCTTTGGCAGCCATGTTGCAGATCATCTCATCATGAGAAAACACACAGTAACGATGCAGCAAGCGGTAGTGGTCCACACACTGCCGGCCCAGTGGCATCTGTAGAAAAATGAGGTGGATTGGTGAACTAAAACCCGTATCAATTTCCTGCCACGTGGTTAAATACAAACAAAGGCTGCAAGCCAATAGTTCAGGTCAAATTGGGTGAACTGGAACTGGGTTTAGTTAAAGCATCACAATGTAGCAACTTTAAAATAACAGCAACACAGAGAAAGATGTCTCATTAACTTCTTCTCCAGGCCTGGAATGCTGTTACTGAGACGTCTCTAAAGAAGAGCGTAATGCTGTGTAACCCAGGTCATTTGCACTGCCTTTGATTATTAATATGGTTCCTTCACTTCAGATGCAGTTCTGTATCTTTATTTGAGTTCAAATTGTGGTTTGTATTCCCAGCCATGGTATAACAGTGAATTACACTCCCCACCTGTAGGGTGAGCCCACAAGCAAAAACAATCTCACACTAATCTGATATCTGAGACAGCACTTCACTCTCACCCAGTCCACAGTGCAGAAGTTAACTGCCTCTGCAAAGTTGAAGCCCTGGTTGAATCCACTGTGATATGCTCGCGGGAACGTGATGACAAACTCTCCTGCACATTGATTGGTCCGGTAAATCTAGAAAGATGAAGAAGAGGATTACTTTCACCAATTATGTAACAGGATGTGAGGGACAGGGAGAAATGGAAAAGGAGATGGAGAGACTGGTGTGGCGGAGGAGCTCCATTCAGACTCCCCAAAAACTATTATGGGTTACATTTATGGGCAATGTTGTGGATTTGAGCATCATTTCACTTTGAAGTGAGATTTCACAGCATTTCCCTTTCATTTTGTACTGGTTTCTGTTCATATATGAACCCTCCAAGTAACTTCCCAGGAGTCAATTTAACTAGGATTCTGACTCCTGTTTGTTTTTGCCCCTAATCTCGTCTGATTCCCAACAATATTTCTATGTAAATTATATATAGGGATGGCCTATTTAGTTCACTATGTAGTGTAGAAACACAGATGAATTGGGACACTTCCTCATCAGCAATTCATTAAAGTTAGTAAAGTTCTGTGCTGTTCATGGAATAATCCTGGATTATGTTGCTTACAGTTATCAGCCTCCCATTAATAAACATTATGTTGGAAAACCTCTGAACTTCACAGTGTCCCGTGTCTCTTAACCAACACTGGCTGAGCGGCTTACTATATGAGCAAATGTAGTCAACTCCATTCATTCTATGGTGTTGATTAGTAATGAGACACAGTTGCATTCTGGTCCATATTCAGCTCATGTAGTGAATAGTGAAGCTCATACCAGTGAATAGTGAGAGATTATAGTGTCGTCAAAATCACATTCAAATTCCATTTTATGATTCAGACACTGAGGAAAATGGGTGACATACTGATCAGTGCCCAGAAACATAAATAGGGATCCATTTTGGTCAGAGCCATTTGATACTTTCTTAAAATTGGTGAGAGCGAGGCATACAGAGACTGAAAACATGAACAGTGGTCTGTTCACAAGTGTGAAAAGTGTCTTTCATAACAGACCTTTTCAAAACATAGATTCACAAAGCAGAATGAATGACAGGAGGTAAGAGAGGGAGTGATGGATACTAAGTGTGTGGGTGACTCACAGGCACTCCATGGGCCATGAGTGTGTTGGGGTTCATGATGGTTACGAGCTGGTGTAATAGATCAGGCTGTGACTCAAACAGCTCAGGAGCAAGCTTCTTCATCACTGCTTCCAGCTGTTCAGCGGCAAACCCTGGAGCTCCATACCAAGTCTTTGGCTCTCCCCTATAAAAACAGAGAGTGACGGATGAGTCAGGAATTCTGGAATGACAGTGTGTAAAGCAATACTGAATATCTAGGTAAAGGTAAAAGTCAAGTAAAACTGGCTGTTTTTTGTAAGAGAACAAATGAAAAGCACACTGTTGTTCAATATCGCTTCAACTGTAACAAATGTGAACTTTGTGTTTCGTTCCTCACTTCAAGCTAATCATAAAAATCAACACAAACAGTTGACCAGCTGTATCAAACTAAGCTCATCTTTTGAGTGAGGCTCAGAGGTAAACATCATCAAAATAAAACTAAATAACTGCCTCTGATCAAAAGGCGAGCCATTCTGAAGATGATATTAAAGTAAACGAGTTTAACCACAGGGCAGTGAACAAAAGGCTGAAATGGGAGTAAGCAATTTGTAATAACAAGGCCCTTTAAGGACAATCACAGTAAATGATGGCAGAAAATCATTAGAATCATTAGCTATGAAACAAAGCCTCAAAACAAGGCAGACAAGCAGATCATCTAAAGGCTGCTGGGGACAAGGTATCACTATTGACTATCCACAATAGACTTACAGAAAATAGAGAAATAGACAAGATGCAAATCAATCATCAACAGAACACAAAGAAAGGCCAAACTAGAATTTGAGAAGTACAGAGAGGGACATGAGGAGAAATAAACCTTCACGAAAGTGATGCTGTGGCAAAGGATCACTGGAAATGGTCCTGAGCACAAGCCTCAAGGCATTGCTGGCTCATTAGTCTTTATAGATGATGGAAGTGATAAAGGTGGCGGCTCATAAAGTAACAAGACAACGACCCAAAACATAATGCTCACAGAGCAAGTCAGTCGGCTGATTTCAGTCCAAAAGAGAACGCATTTCACATCTTCAAACAGAAACTGAAGACCTGAAAGGTCAAAATAAACTGAGAGAAGCCAATACAAAAGGAAGACATTAGGACTGTTGTTTACAAGGTTTGTGAACAAATTCAAATAAATAACTTCCAGCAACTGAATTAAATATACTGTCAACTTCAGTTTGCTTAAAAGGTATAGCACAGTGCAAAAGTTTCTGACACTGGTGAAAATTAGAAAAAAATGTACTGCACTGGAATTTGTCTTCCCCCGCTGAATTATAATGCATTATAATTCAGAATTTACCAGTGCAGGTAGTTGATGGAGTAGCTCCAGTGGTCCTCGATATGCCAGCAGAAGGAAGAGAAGCACATGCCCACATACAGCCAGGGCAGAGTCATACCACAGATGTCAGCAGTCACATGAGTCAACACAGACGGGTCCATCATGGCCATGTTGTTCAGGTTCCAACCACAGCTGAGGTATTTCTATAACAAACATACTGTATGCGTGATTTCACAGAGCCAATAATGGCACAAAACAATGTGCAATGTTGTGAAAATAAACAAACAAACATTGATTCTGAACTTCTGAGAATCCATCAGCTTGGTTTGAAGATACATTAAATGCCAGTTCTTGGTTGTAATGTTATTAATCATGTTATGTAGTATTCTGAAACCTAGCATTTTATCCCTCACCCTCATTAGTTTAAAAGTATTCATTTTTTCATTTTTTTGGAATTAAGAACAGTGGCAATCCCAATCCCTACACACTGTAGAGTTTACTCAGCTCTTAACACACCATTAGTTGAAAGCAGTTGAAGGTCAAGCCTGTTAAAATATGTAAGGCAGAACATCCTCCAGGACCAGGCTTGAGATCAACTTCAGTGGAGATTAGTGCACCACTACCCATGACTTAGAAAAGCTTAGAAAATTCCTTTCTGGCTGTACAGACAGTGTCTCACATTTCCTCTCACCTCGTCATGGGGCGCAACCTTGAACTTGCCACCCTTGATGGGGAATCCACTTCCGAACTCCTTGGAGGCAATATCAGCGCCATACTCCACAGTCACATCCTCCTCTATAGTGCCCACCAAGCGCCAGAACTCCTTCTCCACCAGCTCAGTGGGTACCATCTAAAACGCACAGCAGAAAACAGCAGAAAGAAGTTAGAAGTCAGTATGTATGCAAGTGAATAACATTTAGCTTCATTCTTTATCACAAAACATGCAGCACACTGTAAAAAGTGCAAGATTCTTTAGGGACTTTTGGACGTTCTTCAAATTGAAACTGTGGAGGAACCTCTTAAGATGCTTCAAAGAACATTCAAGAACCTCCAAGATCCATGTCATTTTATTGATGGCTCTTTGAAGCACCTTAAGAGGTTCTTGACAGTTAACAGTTCTTCAACACAATTGAAGTTACTCAAGGACCTTGTACTTTTAACAGTGCAGGTGCTACAATTTTCAATTTCAGTTCATTTCAATAAAGCTTTCCCAAGATGTCACGCTAGTAAAAACGAAGGTGCCAAACAATGTGGCCTCAAGCAGCGTCTTAGAAGATCTATTATTATTATTATTATTATTATTACTATTATTAGTTCCCCAAACAACCTTGAAAGTTTATTGTAAATATATCATTTCACCTTTTAATAACTTACAGAACTCTCACATCATGCTACAGAACATTTACAATGTCTTTATTTCTTTCAACAAATCGTAAGTGAAAGATTTTTCATGGAACAAAACTTGTTCTCTTACAAAGACATTTGACATCTTGATTTCTAAGAGTTTAAGAGCTGTACTACGATGCTGTGCGTGGAGTTCTGATGCTTACGTGAACAGGCATGTTGAAATAGTCTGACTTAAAAGAGTCGGCCATTTCCCCAAATGCTTTGAGTGAGTAGTCTCTGCGTGCCTGCTCAAAGCCAAATGCCTCCTGTGGCTTACTGCATTCCTGAATAGAGACAGTTAACAGCAGATTATTCATCAAAGAATCAATGAACAAAAGAACTGACCACTTGAAACCTACACGATTATTTGGATTTATAGATACTTTTTAGCTGCAGCTAATGTGCTGCTGTGTTTAGGGCAGTCAAGACTACGCAAACTGTTCATGTCAATTATACACACCACAGATTCTACAATTTATTCAGAGTTCAGCTCTGGGAACCAATGATTATGAAGAGTGAATGCACATATATTCATTCCTCTACTGGACGCTAACTGTCATTCCCTTTCTATGTGATGAAGCAGATGCTCAGACTGGCTGACATGTCACTGCAACCCCGTTCAACAACACAACGGTTAATTGTGCTCTTAGGGACCCCACAGAGCATATAGCATGATTCAGGTCACAATGGAAGAGCTCAGCACTGCATGGCAGAATGACAATTCCTGAACCAGTTGAGCTTCTCAAAATATTCAATTCAGTGTATTAAAGTGCTTGTTTAATGAAGGTCTCTGCTTACTAACAAATACACTGATATAATGTGTTTTGTCTTTATTGCACTATTGTATGGAAAACTGCTTCCTCAAATCTATTGATTAATGATTATAGATACGAGTATTTAACTCATTATTTAACTCATTATGAAAGTGTCAAATTAACAGAATCAAATCAAACCACTGAACAAATCAATGAAGTGGGTCTGCACTTTGAACCAAGACTGCTAAACATCGCATTACCCAGGAGCCAAAGCTCTGTCCTGTGAGCCTTCCCACCTTCCCAACTTCCCTCACCTGTGCCAGACACTTGGGGCACCTCCAGTCACCTTTAGGGATATCAGTTAGGGCTGGGATCAAGCAGAATGTGTGGTAGCTGTCATCACAGCCGTCGCATAGCAACAGCCTATCCTCATCGCTGCCACTGCCGCATACTAAACACACATACAGATCCACCTAGAGGAAGAAGAAAGACATGGGTGAGGTTGTTTGGAGGAAACGATATGAAAGGATTTATTGTGGGTACTGGAGTAATAATAATTCCATATAATACACCATGAACACTGGAATACTGGAGTAATAGCAATTCCATATAATACACCATGAACGATTAGAATACTGGAGTAATAGCAATTCCATTTAATACACCATGAACCCTGGAATACTGGAGTAATAGCAATTCCATATAATACACCATGAATAATGGAATACTGGAGTAATAGCAATTCCATATAATACACCACGAACAATGGAATACCGGAGTAATAACAATTCCATATAATACACCACGAACACTGGAATACCGGAGTAATAACAATTCCATATAATACAACACGAACACTGGAATACCAGAGTAATAACAATTCCATATAATACACCACAAACACTGGAATACCAGAGTAATAACAATTCCATATAATTACAGAATGCATAAGAGAAGTGTGGCAGTAAAACAGGAGACTCACTACACTGACAGGTGCTGGTGGAGTGCTTTTCTTGTTGCGAGGTTTGGTCTTCTCTGGCTCAGGTTGTAGCTCTTTAATCTCCACTGGCTCTTGTTTGATCTGAATGGGGATTTCCTTCACTACAGATTGAAACAACGTAAAAGAGTTTGTCAGATGCTCTGAATATGCTCGGATGTCAAAGCGTAGTGTGTAATTAGCTGATTTTTGATATAATCAAATTCAATTTTTTGTTAATAATTAAAGCAGTGCATTAGGACACCGGATAGAGGGAGCAGCTGACCTGGCTCAGGTTTGGCTACCAACGAGCCCATCCGCCTCCGCAGATTGGGTCTGTTCTCACACACCTCTCCTCCTGTACAAGCCTCAGACTTCCCACAGCCAGACTAGAGACACGAAAAGAGAAACACGTTGATTTAAAGATGTACTCTACCTGACAATAGCAATGATATGCAAACACACCGTGCCAGTCACACCCAACAGAATGTATTAGAGATGGCGTGAATGCTACAATTTGATATTAATATTACATTTTCTACACTATGTGGACAAAAGTATAGGGACAGCAGCTCATTAATTTTCATACCCTTGAGTTCAAGGTCAAACTTTATCTTGCTCTGTTTGGGGTAACTGTCTCTACTGCCCAGGGAGGGCTTTCTAGTAGCTATTGGAGCATTGCTATGAGGATCTGTACTGAAGTGTGCGGCTGCATACAGGAGCTTAGGCTTGGAATCCTTAATATGATGTACATATAAAGTACTAACAAAATACATTGTATGAGCCTAAACACTTCATTTATACAATGCAAACAGACGAAATTGTGACTGTTGGCCATGTGATGTTAAAAATAACATTTCTGTTTGGTTATACAGTACTGGACAGACATTATTATGTAAGTATTATGTATGTATTTTCCACAGGATAGAAGAGTGTAGGTGTGCTCAAATGTATAACTGGTACTATACAGGAACAATCAAGTGTTAAGGGCAATATGAGAATAAATAAGGTGTGTTTATGTGCACACTATGCTTAGAATAACCAATAAAGCATATTTGGTCAAAAGGTTTGTTGATTGTTATGTTATTGTTATGTATATTGTTATGAACCACACACTTAATATGAATTCCCTGCATTAATAAGCCAGCACTGCAACTCTGAAAGGGCTTGTTGAGCTGATTTGTGTTGGTAGCACAGAAAACTCTGACATGCAGGGCAGGGGTGCCCCCAGGAGCAGGGTTGAGAAACACTGACCTAAATCCATCACTGACATAATCTGCAGAGTAGTATCATTATAAAAGAAGACTGATTTATCTTCAACAAATCCCTTACGTTCTTAATGGTAAAGTGTACTGTCCTTCCCCTACCTCAGCCTTCATCCGTTTGGCTCTGCGGGAAGGTGTGCACACATCACTGGGTTGTACCTGCGTGCACTGCCTCTGCACCAGGTCATGAGGTTTATATTCTCTATCATCACTACTGTCCGGCAGGGAGTGATTCTGGACAAACTGGGGTTAAACAAAATCAAATTTACAATCAGGTTTTTGCTCAGGAATGGTGATGAAAATCACTCATTTTATGGGAGGTTTACCCATATAATCTGCATCATCTCTGCACTTTATGACACTTTCTTAAAATTTAACAAACAAAGGATTCTACAAATTGTTCTTTGAGCAGTGCTATAAAGGTACAAAACTGTGAATATTGGTGGAAAGGTCCAGTGATGTGCAGGATACACATCTAGAGCAAATGTATTACAGAGGATTCAAAAAGTACATAACAAAATACTGTTAGTGAATACTCTCAGATACCCACAAAACTAATCTCACAACCCAATAAAAGAGGATTAGCAGGTATGAATAGTATGAGAGAACAGAAAACAGCATGCAACCTCAGGAAGAGAACAGGGTGTTTCTGAGGTTCTAGTAGCAAAGAGACACATTAAGCATGAAGCCATTTACACTGACTATAAAGATTTATACTGTGCTGAATACATGAAGATTTACACTCCAGAACAGATTGATTTGATTGTGCATTTCATGTAAAAACATTTTACGTCTTTGAACTGCTTCCATAAATAAGCCCAACAAAGACACTCAAATGTTGCTAGAATACAATTTAACAAACAAAGCAAAATAGCCTTTAAATTTATTTCAGGGTCAGTTGTTTAAATGATCCCAAATGGTGGGATAAAAAAAAAAACATCACACCATATTACACTGTAGATTTTGAGTAAAATGTGACGTTGAGCTGGTGTTTCTCCCTTTCTCTTCCGGTATCCAGAACTATACTTGAACTTTATCATAGAAAATATTAATACATGTCTTTATGAGGGACAGTGTCCATTAACAGACTGGCAAATTTTCATCTGAATCTTAGAGAACTGTATTCCCCGCCTCATTGTCTTGCTTGCTTATGCTCCCTGTCTACCTCTCATCTTAACGTTAGAAAACAACTGAGCTTAATCAAAATGAGCTTGATCAACATGAGCTCAGTGGCAATGTCTTCATCCACTATCAGATTACTGGATGGAACTGATGGAAGGAGAGAAAGGGAATGATGATGACAATGCAGTGCTTAACCCAGAGGGTTCTCCTTCATGAGGATAACACATGCACACACAAAGTCAGCAGGGAGAGGGAGGGAGAGAGAGAGAGAGAGAGAAAGAGAGAGAGAGAGAGAGAGAGAGAGAGAGAGAGAGAGGTAACAGCTGGTGGTTTTAAGAGCTTACTCCCCACTGAAACCAGGTTATGGCTCTAAGGGCTGAGCGAGGGCAATAAGGGGGGAGGAGGGGAATTGAGAGGTAGGAATAACAAGACAAATAATGAGTAAAATAATCATCTGCTATTCATTCATGTTCCACAGAAGTGTGGCATTTGGTAGCATATTGGTGGCAGTGGGGGGATTTGGTGATAGGGTAAAGGTGTAAAGTGTAGGCAGGGGGAGGTGTTAAGGGGTCAAAAAGGGTCAGAATCTGTCAATCATTCATATACCAACCACTCTAAGGTCACTAACACTAAACGTTGTCAAAGGTCAAGCTGAAGGGGGTTGGGAAAATAAAAAACAAATATATAAACAGTTAATAAAACAAAAAGAAAAATGTCAATAAAGGTCAGTGTGAATTGTTAAACATGGGAAATGGGTTAAAAAGAGGCACTGAGAAGCCTGATCTACAGGTATTTCATTTAAACTCTTGATTATTAGGGTAATAATCACTGTATTGATAGATGCAACAGATGTTCTTGAATATCTTGTTTATCTGGTTCATAGATTACACAGCTCCAGTCCAATTTATCAAATCCACCTCCAATGTTAGACTCTCGGTCATGGATCAGAAAAGTAAACGTACCTTCTCCTGCTCAGGAGCTGCCCCAAAACTCATCAGTTTGGCTGCTAGCTCTTGTTCCTGGGCAAGAGAGAGTGCCGAGAGTTACACATGAATTTTGGCGACCTGGGGCCAGAGGTCACAGACATCCAATCGAGCACCTCCGCTTGTGGAGGAATATTTGACGGTGGAGTGAAAAGATTAGAAGGTTAGAGCTGAATTGAAGAAACACAGTGGAACTGAAGATTTATCATTTCAAAACAATAAGACTATCAACTCAATTTCTTCTTTCTCAAATTGCTCACATAAGTTTTACAAAATATGTTTCACGTTTTGCATTTTTCTTTTTAATACTGATCTTAACTATATGGCAACAAACAAGCATTATTAATGTATGATCAAACATTCTGGGCATTATCATTTGGGAGGAGCAAGTCTGCAGAAATGATGAAAATTGATATAATCAGAAGCAGTAAACAAAGCGCAACAGACAAGCAAACTGCTCTTATCTCAGGGGCGGCACAATAAAGCCTCCCACAATTTCAATGCTCACAATTTGGCACACAGTTGTGATTTATTAAATATTAACTACAGATGAAAAGATTAGCAAGTCATCATCCTAACCTATTCCTCATTTTCACTGTCCGACAAAACCCAGTTAATTAAGACTGACCATGACTGTCACTGTTGTCAGGCAGGTTTTGTACAAAATCAGATCTTACCAATCGCTCTTAACTCTGAACATTCTCAGCAAATTCTGTATCTGTACCTAAACTTTAGTCAAGTTCTTTTGTTTCAGTGACTCTGCAAAATATTTACAATGCCAAGGACCGTGACAATACACACCAGCAGGTTGGCTCCAGACTGGAAGAGGTTGTAAGGGTAGAGGATCCTCTCGTAATGTGAGCGGAGGTGTGAACCAACTGCCTTGCCCGGAGCGAAACCCATTGTCATGGCTATCTTCGTCCATCTGCGTTCCTTACAGACCGTATCGAAACCACCTTCCTCCGCAACCAGCTAAAGGGAGAGAAAAATGTTGTTTTATATAAAACTAAGTTTAAAAGCAAGGCTGTGTCTTGGCAAGAACCTGGCGATACAATGTGCATCACAATACAGGGGTTACGATTCCACACACCTCATCACAGTTCACAGTAAATGTACAGAAAACGAAGACAGAACTTATAGTTCTGCTTTATGGAGGAGAATAAAACCTCTATAATGGGCATGTAGAGAATAATGAAAGCGTGTTGGAGTAACAGTCTCTAATGTCCAGGGAAGGCCATTATCTACCATATTATGGACCACTGCTGTGAGGGTCTGATTGCATTCAGTGACAAGAGCGTTAATGAGGTCAGGACGCTGGATCATCACCAACCAACCTCATCCCCAACTACCCAGCTCATCCAAAAAGTATTAGACAGAGCACGATCACTGCAGAGAACACACTTCCACTGCTCCACATCCTAATGCTGGGGGACATATACTGCTCTAGCGCATGTATGTCTTCAGGCATGATAGGTTCATATTGATCTGCTCCAGAAAGCCCTATTCTATTGGCAGTCTTTCTCTACAGGGACTAGAGAAGCTGTGTGTGTGCATCTGCATGTATGTCAGCAATGGATGCCACTGAACACTGAATGCATTCACCAGTAGGGATGTCCACAAACATTTGGACAAGTGGTATTTCATCAACAATGATACATGACATGCAGTGCTAATTGTTATAATCAAAACGTTTTTCAACTGGATCAAGTGCCAATATGACCAAAAGTGTTTCTCCAAAGGTTCTTCAGTAAATGAAGAAGTTCTATATAGAATGCAAAGAACCTTTCAAGATTAATAAATGATTCTAAATAGGGCTAAAATGGTTCCATTGTCAATACAAATCAGAAGCTCACCAGTACTACACAGAACCCTCTTTCTATGAGTGAGAATATGTGTCATGGACAGCACTGCTTGGTCAGTGATCATGCCGGACTTACCTTGTTCAGTAGGTACAGGTCCAATATCTTTCGCTCTACGTGTGGAATTTTGAGCGAGCATCCCTGAAGCTCCCAGAACTTTGCAATCTGGTCAAGGAAATTAAGCTTGACCCGAGTCTGTGCCTGTGTCGGGGGGAGGGAGGGGTACAGGACAGGACAACAGGGGGAAGACAAAGAAAGTGAAAGAGACATGAATCACCCAGAAAATGAACACAGAATGATAATGATTAACTGGTTTCTTTTGGTGACCCATGATTCTGATGTGGAGGATACACACTGGTTTGAAAAGGCAGAAATTCTGCTGACCAGCACTCTCTAATGGAGACCCTGTCTAGCTGAAATCCATGTATTGCTGAGGGTCCCCAGAACATTTTGACTCAAGTGAAAACACAACAGAAGCCTCCAGCCCCCCTGCCAATCCCTCAGTACCCCAGTCCCAACCCCCATCATTCACGCACTTACTCAGATAAAAAAATGGGAAATTTGGTGTGAAATTACCTCCAATTCATTGAGCCTCTGGATCCGAGGAGTGAAATGGAGTCTGTCGACATCACATGCAAAAGGAGGCTGCCAATCCTACACACACACAAAATACAAGAACCAGTAGAACAGTTAACAAAACAAATAAAGTACAAATGCTAGTCTCCTGAGGACAGAGATCAAAGCACAAATATTAGAGTGGCCATAATTAATCTGGGAATATGCAGACTATGAAGAGCCACTGCTGTATATACATATTTAGTACACAAACCCAGACTTTATATACAATATTACAGCAGAAGAGCTGCAGAAAACAGATGGTATGAATCAAACTTTATCTTTTTCCTAATATACGTTTTATTTTCCAGACATTAATGAAGTTTCCAGATTTTAAACAAGCAGATTCAAAGTAGTCATGAATAGAAGTCCATTCCGCTGCTGCTCAGCCAGAGTAATAAACAGTCTTTAGGTTTATGGTGGCATAAGACAGACATCTTCCCCATCTTCTGCTGTCTGTCTGTGCTGACAGTGTTGATTTGTTCAACAGCTTTTTGTTGGCACAGACACACGTGGGTGTGCTCTACACCAGTTAAAATGTGGTGACTTAGATAGAAAACAACAGTTATTCCTCTTACAGAGATAACAGTTAACAAAATAACACAGGTCGTTAAATTTAACAACGCAATACCATAGAAATCAAACATTTAAAATGAATTTTTAAGTGTTTTGTAATTAAGTCACTGTCAAACACAGACTGTTTAACCCAATTACATGTTTTCAGCACTGTGCCATTATCTATAATGTTGGAGAGTTTGGTCTGATCTAATCAGAGCAGCTTAATGCCAGTCCAACTTTTATGTTTCTATAAATAATAGGGTTATATTTAGGTAAGATATACTGCTAATTATATCTAACATAATGTTTTGTTTCGTATAAGGCAACAGTATAGCAAAGCCGTCCCTCTACAGTCTACAAAGTGTTTTGTTACCTTCTGAGAATGCCCCTCACCAGTGGTGTCAGCAGTCACATTCCTATACGCACTGTGCAAGAATGAGTGTGAGAAGCTTAGTGAGGAGCAGTTAGGCTTGAAAGCAGTCAGTCAGAGGCTTTTCTGCATCACTTGTTTTACCCATATACTACAAGGGATATGAGTATGGTTGTGGATTAAAAAACAAAAACAAAGAACCCACGTTAAAATATGCTTAGATCTGCTACAATCCTGGATAGGTACATAATTACCTAGACCAATAGCAGGCTACCAACGGTTTACTCCTTAATAAAAAAAATAAAATGGAGCCAATATCTCACAACTTCACATATATTAAAACTAATTTTGCTAATTTAATTACACCAATTTCCAGGTTTCTAGGTTGTCTTTTAGGCTACACTCTATGAACGTCATAACATTTCATGCTTTTTCACTTCTTTTATATCTTACCAGTCTTAAAAATGAAAGGTTACGTCTGAGATGACACAGGCAAATCTGCACATCTATACGACAATTTCTCATACTGAAGAAATTGCTGCACTTCCCATTCAAACAGAATACAATATACAGCAGTTTTCGCTTCATTTTTAAAACAAACTGCTCCATTCATTTAACGGGCTGATAGCATCAACACATGTCCCGCATGGGGACACTCTCCATAACTAGTTGACTCATTTTCACATTAAGCCCCTCAAAGCTTTTCTCTGTACCAACTATTTAATGCAGACTCCTCTTACAAAACACTCTACTGCCTTTCTTTACAGCACTGCTTGTGTCCGTGCTATGTCTCAACCTACAGACCTAGAAATCTGGTCTTGGATAGGATATCAGTTTAAGCTCTTCACATGTGGCCCTAACCTACTGGTGAGGAACATTCCTGAGCTGGTCGTGAGCATGCGTAAAAAGGGGTTATTGATATGCAGTGTGTGGGGAGGGCTCACCAGTGAGAGGCTCTATAAGAGCCTACTGGTTCAAACAAATGGTCCCTTTGGAGATGGACGGGCACTGACTGCAATAAATGACCACAGCAACTACAGAAGCTCAGATCTAATGAAGAAAGGAATGCCACTAACTCACTAAAATACTGATGGGTTCTTTGTGATCCAGCCTTGATGAAGCATAATGAGAAGTCAAATGTAGTCAAATCAAGTCATGCAGAAGCACAGGCTGGTCTTGAGTATTGTTATTATACCAAATAAAACTGGAATAACTGGATGAGCAGTGAGCAAATGCTCATTTGTTCCAAAATTCTTCTCAAGCAACAGAGAATCGTTTGAGTGACTGCTCTAGTGGCCTATAAAATTCTTCAGCTAGACATCAGCCACACCTGCTGGGACACAGCTTGCTATAATCAGTACATGTAGGTGTTATTACTGTTTCAGCTGAAAACAGTGAGGTGGCACGATTAATTGAATGTATCCCAGTTGAGGATAGTGAAGATAGGCTATGAAGGATATGACAATATGCTCATAATTCTAATTCTGGACCAATGTTTTCTGCATCTATTACAAAAAAGCTAAACCACCCACATCTAGCAGCACCATTAACACAGCCCTTTGTGGGTCATCACTAAGTTGATCTCTCAGTGTCTTTCCTTCTAAAACCATACCCTTGGAGACACATCAACAACGACACACTTCCTCTTTTATAACCGCGTAGGTGAGCTATCTACAAAACCGCTTCCTCTGTTAAAACAAACTCCACCACCCACTCTAAAAACAGACACAAAGAGCTTCATCACCTAAAACATAGATTTATTAAAACATTTACACATTCTATTTTTATTTACACATTTTTCTTTGTCCTGCACCCGTGCACGCGCACACACACACACACACACACACACACACACACACACCCTTACAGTCACTGCCTAAAATGAAACTCATCGTCTTTCCTCCTCAGATCTTCTAAAGCAAAGATCTACACAAAAGTCTTTTCATCTCCTAAGACCTTCTACCAAACTGTGAGACATCTTCGCCCAGGCAGTTTTCTCACCAGCCCCCACACATCCACCCACACCCACCACCGCCTGCCCCCACCTTATGATTTTTCAGAGATGGAGCTACACAACAATACAAACAATACACCGCTTAGTGCTGACTATACAACAACACAAACACACAGATACCACGAGAGCAAGAGAAAAGAGCTTAAACACTGACGGTAATTTACAGCTTGTTTGCCTGAGTGCAGCGTTATTAAAGCCACAGAAAAAAGGGTGTCATTCAGAAATTCAAACACTAGAGAAGAATAGAAAACTGCAGTGAGTCTTAACGATCACAGATCTGGAAACAGAACAGTGTAACAAACAAGATTTCTACAATTTGGGAAGATTGTGAAAAATTCTAAGTATCAACATAATGATGGACTGGACACACTTAAAAAACAGGGTTCTTCAGTAAAGAAAATAAGAAAATGGTTCTATATAGAAGCATGAACACTCAAAGAACCCTCTGCATGATTAAAGGGTTCTTTGCATCATGAAAGGGTTCTTCAGATGAATGGAGAATGGACTGCAGAGGGTCCTATATAGAAAAAAGCTACATTGTAACCAGTAGCAGAACCCTCTTCAGTGCATTGTGCAAGAGCATTTCATGATGCAAAGAACCCTTTAATCATACAAAGAAGGAAAACACTCATTTTAAGTGTGTGTAATGTAATAAAACGTGTGCGTGGGAGTAACAGAAATTAAGGCGTGATCGTTTTGGATGTACAGTAGCCTTATGATATCAGCGATGTATCAGGAGCTGGGAAAAGGTGCATAAGTCATTATGCTGGGACTTCAAATACAAAGTGTGACATCAAACCACTGCAAAAAAAATGCCAAAAATTAGATTCTCATAACCCCGCACTGCTGTGTGTACATGTGTAGTAATACGACTGACATTAGTAATATAGAAACTTTAATATAATAAAGTGATACATAATTAGTGCAATTAATAGTGTGGGATATTGCATCATGACAACCACTATAAAGAAGTGAAAATGAGAGATCACACAGATTTCTATTTGTGCTTCAGGTAAACATACATATAAACCCGAACCCTGCTCTAGATCATTCGACTTCCCCTCATAAAATCCAGCGAAAACTGAATTTTCAGTTTTATCCCTGTCTGGCCCACAAGACTCATGGTGTAGACACACAAAATGGCCAGATGGTCCACTCAGTCCACAAAGGCAACATGGAGGACAACACCCGAAACAGGGCCCTGTTGAGTGGCTTCTTCAGAAGGGCAAAAACCCGTGGACTGGACTGGCGAGAGACCCTCGTTTCTGAAGAACGAGTTATGTAAAAGACAGCAGGACCCCCTTTAGGAGGGCTTTTCCCACCGGGTCACTCAGACCACGAGAGCAAGGCTGGAACTCCTGCTACAAGCAGTACTGGAAGACGCTGGAGGTGGAGTCCAGGTCCAGAGTGTACAAACTCCGCTCCGGTATTTCGCTCCAACCGCGCGGGTGTTTAGGCAAGACTGTGCCGCAGCGGAGCCGCTCCGCCGGTCGGAGCGAAATAACGGAGCGCTGATCCGTATTCTGGACCTGGATTCTTACTTCTGGTTCCACTTTCCAGCGACCTGGATCTGTGAAACATGTCACGTAGGCTCTCCCGTGCGTCTCTGAGCATGCGTTATGATTTTACTCAGGCGCAGAAAGAAAGAAAATGTCTTATAAGGGCTGAAATGGCGGAGGGGTCGTTCTGAACGTATACAATCAGAGGCGGTTCCTCCACAGAGTCTGGAAGGCTTTAGTTAAGGAGCTGATCTTTCAGAAGAAAGTAAATATGAGTAAACTGCCCAGCAGGGAGATTAGAACAGCTACCAGTCAGTGCTCTGAGCTCCAGCACTAAAGCTCGGTGAACGACAGCTTTATGTAATAGCGTTTTAGTCGCTTGTAAATCAGTCGATTCTGAAATGTGTTTATATAAGAAAACTGGCGATGGAGGGTGATTATCACTGTTGTAGTTATTATCACTGTTATAGTGATCATCAGTCCTATAGTATCACTGTTATCGTATCATTGTTATAGTGATTATCACCGTTATAGTGATTATCAGTCCTATAGTATCACTGTTATCGTATCACTGTTATAGTGATGATCAGTCCTATAGTATCACTGTTATAGTGATGATCAGTCCTATAGTATCACTGTTATAGTGATTATGACTGTTATAGTGACTATCATTGTTATAACATTACTGTTATAGTGATTATCACTGTTATAGTGATGATCAGTCCTATAGTATCACTGTTATAGTGATTATGACTGTTATAGTGACTATCACTGTTATAGCATTACTATTATAGTGATTATCACTGTTATAGTGATTATCACTGTTATAGTGATCATCAGTCCTATAGTATCACTGTTATAGTGATGATCAGTCCTATAGTATCACTGCTATACTGTTCATTATGGTTATAGTGATTATCAATGTTATAGTATCACTGTTAGTGACTATCACTGTTATAGTATCACTGTCATAGTGAATATCAGCCTTATAGTGATTATCCATCTTATAGTGAGTATCAGTGCTAAATGATTATCACTGTTATAATGATTATCAGTCTTATAGTAAGTATCCATCTTATAGTGATGGTCACTGTTATAGTGATCAGTCCTATAGTGATTGTCACTGTTATAGTGACTATCAGTCTTACAGTGATGCATTAATTTAACATCTTTTCAGTGTGTGTGATTGCGTGTGTGAGTCAATACAATTTGATGTATTTATTTAGCAGCTTAAACACACATATGTATTTATGTATCCTGTTGAATTGTATATTACTGTACTGTCTGTCTGCATCTGTAACGAGTGCCTTGCTGCCCCTTTGCTGCTGTAACACTGAATTTCCTCTCTGTGAGACTAATAAAGATCATCTTCTCTAATTTAATATCCAGAATGACACAGGAGCTAGTTCATTACCAACTTAAACGCGATGTCACTTTCAAATACACTGGGATTTACCTTCACTTGATCATGAATTACAAAAAGTTCATGGGTCCAGTTAAGGACTGAAGTGTCTCCAAAGTGTGGCACAGATGTTTGCTGTGGTAAGTAATGGTAGTTTCCTCATCCTTCACACTGTTAGCTTATCGGTTATTCAAAGAGAGCACAGCCCACAATGCAATCAACTTAAAAACAAGACGGACAAAAAGTTCAAACTGCAGAAACGAAAACAGAAAGGATAAAGCTCAGACTGTAGACGGTAGTACATATGTAATAACATAGCTAGTTTGGCTTATGTATTATTGTCAGAACACTATAATCAATGTATATTAATGTAATATTTATTTTCATATGTGCACTCATTTGGAAAAAAATATTAATATTTGTTTACTCATTTTGGGGGGAAAAGATGTATATTAACTAATATGTAATATTTATTTACTCATTTTGACAAAATATGTATTAGTTATTTAATTTTTGTTTACTCGTTTTGAAAAAAAGGTATATTAATGAATATGTAATATTTGTTTACTCCTTTTAAACAGTATATTAATGAATGAATAACTGTTTACTCATTTTATAATGATCTTAATGATTATTTAATATAAAGATGTATATTAATGAGTGATATGTAATATTTGTTTTTTAAACAGCTCATGAATGTATGAGTATGTGATACTTATTTCCTCGTTTGGATAAACTCTTGAGTTCAGCAGTGCTGAAGCAGATCTGTAGACGGTGGTGAGGAGCACAGTGGAGGTGGAGGCTGATCTACCTGCTCCACTCACAAACAAAGCTGTTCTGTTCTGCTGGACAGTGGAGAGATGATCAGCTCATCACCTCCACTTTACCGGCTCTCAGCAGCTCCGACTCCTCACTCCACGTCCACCTGCCGAGCAGCTCGGGCGGAACCAGGCTGATGTGCTGAGCTGCAGCAGGAGCCCGAGCTGCTCTAATCACACACACAAAGCCAGCTGCTGTCAGCGCGCCGCCATGTTGAAGCTTTAAAGCCGGAGCCGGACGGGCCGGCCGTTCGCCGCACTCACCGCCGGGGGTCGGACCTTGCAGATGCCACTCTTCTCCGCGATGGGTCGAATCTTATTGATAAAGGCGAACGGATCGGCGAACTCCTCCCAGCTGGGCTCGAACACCGGGCACTCTGGGGGAGGCTGGAACTCGTCCGGCCGCGGGTGGCTCATCCTGCAGCTCCCGGAGCGAGACGCACACGGAGCGGACGGAGATTGTGGTCCGGGTCGGCGCCTGGGTCAATGCCTTCTTTTAGTCCCCTGTCTGATCCCCACTCCCTGGATCAACCAGCATCAACATACGCTGGCTTAGTCACACACACACACACACACACCGTGAGACGATTGCTCTTAGGCACTGACCACATCCGCCACACAAAATAGTGCCCGAGAAAGCTTACAAATCGCACAAAGCAAGAATTAAAGCCCGACACAGGGTTCATTCTTGTGTTTATGTAGGTTTACTACCTGCTATACTAATTTTTAGGTAATGTAGTTGTTGTTGCAGGGCTTATAACATATAACCGAGGTACAGCCCCAAGTTCACAACATATCTCCGGTCCAGGGCTTTAGTTTACACCACAAGTCAATTCATGTTCGGGCACTACGAAGCATTTCCGAAGATGTCGGCATTTCTGGCTGATTTGGTCAAAAAGGAGGAAAGGAGCAGTTTTAGGAATTTTGTTTACACCAGCGAGTCCACGTGTCTGGTGTAGCTCGGCCACGGTTTTATAGATCGGGATGCTGGTAAATAAACCGAGAAACGAAGAAACACACGCTATAGGAGCGTGAAAGGCATAAAGGTTGAAAATCCAGCCCCAAAAAATTAAAGTCCGCGCCAGGATTTTGGTGATTTAGCTGAGCCGCAGCACCGCCAATAAAATAAAATCCCGGAGCAGAGTTTTACTTTCTGGAGCTGGATTTTTCACCTCTAGCTACAAATTGGAAAACGTACAGAATCTGACACTCAATAAATGATTTATTATGACTGTTCTTAGCACACTGTAACCCCTGTATATTATGCTGAATGCTCCTCACTGCACAGTTAGTTTTATTCATTAATCCACCTCAATCATTTTCAGACCACATAATAGTATTTACTTCCGCGGAAGAATACCTCCAGGTGACAGCTAACGATGGCCGGGACTTTTTCTTTAAATAGACCCTGTGAAGCAGCTGATTGGACACCGTTCTTACGAGCAGGCTGACGCTGTGAAGTGGGAGGAGTCAGTAGTGAAGCGCCTGAGATCGAGAGAGACAGCGACTAACACGAGACCAACAGTAACAGAGTGCCTGTCCCTGCTGGAGATGGAGATCGTAGAGTTCAAAGAAAACAAACTCCAAGAACACGACTCCGTCCAACAACTAAGAGACGGAGTTTTGTGTCTCCGAGCCACCCTGATGGGACTGATAGTACTGATACGCAAAGGGAATGATAGTGAAGCGACCCATCACCATGAGTCTCATAAACATATCTTCTGGCAGTACACCAATTTCACAGTGCATGAAATAGGACAAACCAATCACTCATGTATAGCATGCACACTGTATAATGCATACCACATTAGTCAGAGGGTGCTGGTGATCGATAAAGTCACTGAAATGTTGGTAAGAAGAACACTTTCTTACCCTTAAACCTGAGTATAAGCAATATCGCCTTGTTTTATTTATGCTGTTTATATAAAAAATGACAACTTTAAAGAAAAGGTTTTGCTTTGCTGTTTGACACATTTTTCCTTTGTTTGTCCAGTGTGACCCATTCACGTTCCAGATACATCAGACCTCTTTTAGCTTGGTGAGCAAAACTTGGCTCAATCATACTGACATCCCGTTGAATGACACCTACAATTTTCTGTAGGGTCGTAGAGGCAATCCACAGGCAGGCAGATGTTTCAGTTAGAATCCAACCTAACATGGCCTACCCCATCTGCTTCACTACAAATGAATCCGACTCAGAAGCTCAGAACCAATGCTACTGGCAAAGGAAGGAGGGGACTAGATCCTATCTTCACTGTTCAGCACCTGGTACAGCATCCTCATCATGGCCTTTCCCACTTATTTCTACTTGGCCTTATACTTTGTTGTGGGCTCCTGGTTTGTAGATGTATAACGGACTTAATGATGACTCTGTTACAAGCACGTTGTCGATTGCTGCAAGGTGTTGTAGACCCTACAGACACTGACAGCGATCCTGATATCGATCCTGATTATTATTTGGAAATAAATGTTTTTGTTTTTTTTATTTAATTTTGACTTATTTTCTCTACTATTAAGAAATGTCTCTTTGTTTTTACTGTATCTCTGGTGATGATGAAACACAAGTGGGCGGGGCGAGTGAAGTAGTGCACTGAGAGTGGAATTGAAGTACTGCTGGTCTTTCTGGGTTAATATAATCCAGAGAACCTTGTTTGGTCTGACTGCACTTATTCAGCAGCACCGGTTTTAGCACAATGGCCTTGTTTAACATGTAGGGAGCCTAAAGTGATTAGTTGAAAAGTTATTTTGTATGGAACATTAAAAGGTTGAGGTTTAAAAGGCCTAATGATAAAAATAAACTTTACTCACTTCTTGATGTAATACAATGTTGAGAAGTTGGTGACTGTGTCCACATTTTACTCCCCACTTCATATAGCCTACAGCAGGGTTTGTCAACAGGTTGGCCTCCCAGTGGGGCCGGGAAAACCCTCTAGTGGTCCAGAGGCCCATCGTAGAAATCAGATTTCTATGAGGAAAAAAATTGAAAAATTGACTGTAAAAAAATCTACAGTCATGTTTCAAACACAAGCTTTAATAGTAATGCACAAATAATAATGTATTGCAGAAGTAACACAAGGCAAATGAATCATGAGTTTGAGACAACACCTGATGCAGAGACATACATTTACTGCATTTATCAGACATTCATTTCCAGAGCATCTTACAAGGTTAGTCACATTACAGAGGTCAGCCAGAGTAGTGATAGGAGTCTCGCTCAATGACTCTTAATAGTGTAGCACAGCATAGTTGCCCAGACTGGGAATAAAACCCCAGTCTCCCAAATGGAGTGGTGGCTCTATGGTGGTGTGCAATAAACAGTTTTCCAAAGTGCAATAATAATGTGCACTACCCCCTCCTACAGGACCCTTTTTCTCATGCACTATTATTTATATTGTATATTGTAATATTTATTATATATTCTATACATTTATATAGTGCTTCTTACTAAATTATTTTTATCTATACTTAGTGTCATTAAATTATTTGTTATCTATCTTTCTAGTTCTGGTGGTACTGTACTGATGCTGAATTCCATGCTGCTATTGAACCTTACTTCCTGAAGGAACCCTCCCAAGGGATCAATAAAGTTCTATTCTATTCTATTCTATTCTATTCTATTCTATTCTGTTTTGGAAGTGATGGTAGGGTTTATGGGTTGTGCAGACACATCCAGCTCCAGAAAGTAAAAGTTTGAGCCGAGATTTTGGTGATTTATTAACAGCACCACCAATACAATTAAATCCAGAGTTTTACTTTCTGGAGCTAGACTTTTCACCTCGTGCTACAGATAAGAAAATGTACAGAGTCTGAGACTCAATAAATTAAGCTGAGTGCTCAACACAACACAGTTTTATTCATTAATCCACCTCAATCATTTTCACACCACATAATATTTTCACACCACATAGTATTTACTTCTGCAGAGGAACACCTCCAGGTGACAGCTAACGACCACTAAGATAATACCACTTATAATCAGCTTGCTAATTAGCGGGGTTAAATAAACAGTAGAACGGCAATTGCATTTAATCATATAAATTTAATAAATATAATAAATTTTATTTCTAAGTGCCTTTCTCAACACTCAAGGACACTTTACAAAATACAAAACAAATAAACAACAACACCGGAGAGCAGCGGCAGCCATACAGGCACAGCAATCACTCAAAGAATGAGTTAGAAAAACAATAGCAGAATACATGAGGTAAGGAAGGAAGAAAAAAAAACACACCCAGACTATATTCCAGGAGGAGCATAGTTTATGTAGGTAAAAAAAAAAAGCATCCAGGCACTTAAAGCACACATAATTCAACACAGACATAGAGATAAGCTGTGAAGGCCTGGGACCACCAGCAGAAAGTGCCCTGCCCAGAAGCCAAAGCTGAAGAAAAAGCCTGAAACCACAAACCTAAGTACAAAATCAGAGATGACATTTTTAATTAATCAACCTAATTAATAAACATATTCCATAACTCCTGGGCCAACCCTGGATCATTGCACAGACTGCACAATACAGCGCCAGAAGTCAAGACCACTCTCACATTAGCTGACAAAAGGAGTAAAACTATTGCAACAGCTTTTAAATTTCAACGGAAGACAGGCTTGCACTTGAAAACAACAGATGTAGAATGAATCAGTAATCCAGTAATGTGTTGTGTAATAAACTAACGTGTGCAGATGAGACAAACCCAGAGAGTAGCAGTGAGACTACAAGGTACAGCTGTTGCTTAAACTTTAGAGATACAAGGTTGGGACTGGAAGGTTGGTGGATTGTGTCCCAGGGTGGGCACGAAGTGAGGGCAAGGGTGGTGAAGAAACAATCTGATCCATCAACATGGCACCTAAACCTTGGGTGCTGAGATGGCTGCACATTGATTTGGAGGTGGGAGTGTGTGTTCACTGGCATGAATGGGGTAAATAGTATTATAGGATGTTCTTAAGCTTACATAGCACATGGAGATAAGTTTTAGTCTACCCTTATTTTCCAATGACAGATCAATAGCATAGACTAATTTGCTGCTTTTATGTTTTATAAAGATTTTACTGAAAAAACACACTGGAGGTTTGTAGCACATTTGTTTTCAGGTTTTTAAGACTGTGTTTTTTAATTGGCTACTGTGTCACAGAATTGTTTGTAAATTTACCCTAAAATGGGTAATTCTCCTGGTCAGGCATTATTTCAATCATATTTGAAAGCAAATTTTTATACCTGTTATTAATACTATTTCTTTTGCACTGGTTTATTTCTCACTCGAAAAACAAGAACTATTTCAATTTCTGTGTCATACCTACATTAGCAGAGCAAACAGGGGCTCTCATAAAGAATTAAAGTCTCAAGGTCAGGTTTCAGATAATTATGCATCAACTTGTTTCGTTACATTAGACTACCATCAAAACTCCTCCTCCTCTGAATTACTATAAAGATGTTTTCAGAACAGCATAAATGTATCTGTCCTTGAAGATCTGAACAAGATAATGGTGCCCGCATCATAGAACCAGACACTGTTCTAACCCGGCATTAACACCGGAGGTATGCTTTACTTATATTCACAAAGATTGAGCCAAACCCCGAGGCTCCCTGTGACATGAAGTCTCCTGGCACTTCTCTATAGGATTGAATGGCATGCAAATGTGATCCTGTTTTGCCATGCCTCTGCAATACCTTGTTTCCTGAGAACATCTGATTTGTGTCACTGCCCCATCATATTCCTTTGACATATCAATATAGTGGAGATCCTATCTGTTGCAATACCCTCTTGAAAAGGATTTAAGCTCCGCCAGAGGCTTTAATGTATAAAATTGTTAGGCTGTGTTCAGTTTCCCCAAGCACACCAAGGCAAAAACAAACAGGCCTTTTTAACTATGAAATTTATTCAGAAAAAAAACAACATTGCACATAAAGAACTGTTGCAACATATCCTTACAGTAAACACAAATAGTAATGATACAAATTGGCAACTTTGGCAACTCGACAAACATGTAAACAGATGAACATTACTTACAGAAAAGACTTCTACTTCTGGCCTCTTTAAGATCAAAACTCCACTCCTATAATAGACTCTATGCCAACCTCTGCTTAGTCTTTCTCCAGGGCTGCAAGGTCCTCTCTGGCCTCACAGAACTCTCCCTCCTCCATGCCTTCCCCACACAACAGGCACACAAGCACACTTAGAGTACATTAAGTCAAACCTGTGGTCCAGACGGGCCCAAGCCTCAGCAATGGCTGTGGTCACAGGTCTCTGCACCATAGCCAGGTCTCAACCAGGAACCACTGTAGGAGGCTGGTAATTGATGCCAACCTGGCAGAAGAAAAAAAACCCAAAAAAAACAAAACAAAAACACATACATCTATAAGAACATGCTCCAAAGCGACCAAGAGCTATATAATGTAGTTCACATAACTAGAAGTGTACCAGAAGCAGTCATAAATCCATTTCCTCTCACCTTAAAACCCGTGGGACACCAGTCCACAAACTGGATGAAGCGCTTGGTCTTGATGTTGGCAATGGCAGCATTCACATCCTTGGGTACAACATCACCACGATACAGCATACAGCAGGTCATGTACTTAAAAGCTTAATGTTCTTAATAGGTTCTGTGTCTCCACTAATACTTCACAGTTCTCTTCCATGCACTCTTTGTTCTATGTTTAGAACTTAGATATATTAGGGGTCATTTACGTATGATAGTACTTTTGAAATCAGATAATGCCAAACCTCCTTTCTCTTTTTCCTAATTGCAATTTTTCAAATTTTATTCTGGGTTTTTCCACGGTCCATATGAATCTTGATATGATCTGATTCCATGCTTTAATTTGATTGTCCAGGATTTCTATTGGTGGGGCCAGATAGAGATAAAGCCTTGGTAGTATGTTCATTTTTATAGTTTGAATTCTGGAGGTAAAGTCTAGTGTCAGAACATCTCACCTCCCAATATCCCTACTTATTTCTTGATCCACCCTAGTAAAATTAGCTTTGTATAGATCATCTAATTTTTTGGTTAACGTTATCCCTAGATATTGCCCAGATAGATATATCCCTAGATATTTATTTGAGTTCCAAGTCAGCTTGAAGTTTTCACGTAAAGTTTCAGAGGTTGTATAATTGAATGTCAGGGTCAGTGTTTTTGCCAGGTTTAGTTTATATCCTGAGAAGAAACCAAACAGCTCTAATTGGTTGATCAGATACAGGGAATTTTCTGGATCAGATAAATAGCAAATTACATCATCAGCAAACAAACCTATTATATGTGGTTCATCATTTTTATATATATATATATATATATATATATATATATATATATATATATATATATATATATATATATATATATATATATATACCCTTAAGGTCTTGGTTTTGCCTTATGTGTTGCGCCAATGGCTCTATATAAATTGCGAACAATGTTGGTGATAAACAACAGCCCTGATGAGTAGAACGTTCCAATTTTATGTTTTCAGTTAGATTTCCATTAATCTTGATTCTGGCCAGGGGTGTATAAGGTGTTTGGTATAAGGTCCTCACACACTGTACAGCTCTCTCATTAAAGCCAAACTTCTCAAGCGTTTTATACAAAAACTTCCAACTTACGCTATCAAATGCCTTCTCAGTGTCAAGGCTAATTAAAATAGCTTTGGTTTTTTTATTCTGAATATGATCTGTGATGTGAAGTGCTCTCCTGATATTGTCATGGGTGTGTCAATCCTGTTTGAACCTCATCAATAACATCGCCAATGAATTGCTCAAGTCATTTTACTAGTATAAAGGTATAGATTTTGTAATCCATATTTAGAATCGATATAGACCTATAGTCTGAGCACATCTCGCTCCTTTTCTTTTTTGGGATGAGTGTTATAAGGTGGGAGCACTGCATGTTCCAATACAAAGTTGAATGATCTTTCTAATAATGGTAAAAAATCTTTGTTAAAAGTCCATCAGTCCATCACTTCCAGGTGTTTTAACATTTTTAACTTATTGATTGCCTTTTGTATTTCATCACTTATTATATGGGAAGTAAGACGTTTGTTTTGAGTTTCTCTAGGAAAGGCTCTAGTTGGCTGCCTATTTGTTCAACATACATTGTTCGTATGTCCCAAACATGTCCTCAGTGGTTCCTGGGTCAGCGCGTTGTCTGATTTGGTCTCCTTGTCCTTTTTTAGTTTATAAATGTTTCATCGCCTGTTGTTTTTAAGTTTTTTAGCTAGTAGTTTTGTTGCTTTATGTCCCACTTCATGGTATGATTGCTTGATACATTTTGTCAATATTGCTTCTAAGATCTTTTATTTTTTGGAACTGATTGGGATCAGGGATTAGTTTGTGTTGTTTTTCTAGTTCTGTTAACTGCATTTTCCCTATCTCGCCTGCTGCTGCTCAGGATTTTTGGAGTGTTGTAATTTTTGAAATTAATTAATTAATTTTCCCCTCAATACTGCTTTAAGTGCATCCCATAGAATCACCGGGTTTACCTGTCCATCATCGTTCTCTTCTACGTAGGTTCTTATCTCCGGAGTAATTTCCATTTTAATTGTTTTGTAATTCAGCAGGCCTACACTTAATCGCCATACTGTGTTACGTTTTATGGGCAGGTTTAGTTTTAATAGTAATGTAGTGGTCTGATATGCTTGTTTCTTCTATTTTACTTTCCGTTGCCTTATGTACATCAAGTTTATTCATAAAAAAGTAGTCGATTCTAGAGTAACTTTTATTGGGTGCAAAGTAGTGGGTATAATCCTTTATATTGGGGTTTAATTCTCTCCAGACGTCACTGATTCCAAATTTTGACTTTTTTTCCTTTATTATATCAAGTTTTATATTCATTACCATATTAAAATCCCTTCCCCAAAGCAGGATTCCTTCTGTTTCCACAATTACTTTATTCAAAAGGCTTTTAAGAAATTGTGTGCTACTATTTGGAGGGATATAGACATTAACCAGTGTTACCTTAACGTTTTCAAGGGTCCCCTTCATCATCACATATCTTCCTTCCTTATCTGACAGTTGATTAGTACAGTCAAATTTTACTGAGTTATGAATTAGAATTGAGACTCCTTCTTTATTTCCATGTCTGAAGGAGCTGTAAAATATGTTTGAGTAGTCAAAATCCCTTAGCTTTTCATGTTCCTGTGTAGATAAGTGTATTTCCTGTAGGCTGATTTACTGTGCTTTCTCCTTTTGCATTTTATAGGATTGTTCATACCATTCACATTCAACGAAACAATCTTAAGGTTTTCTGCCATTGTTTATATTAATAAGGTCACCAAATGTTTCAAAAAGAGCAACCCCCAACCAATAGCTGAACAAGCTATTAAGAAAAAAAAACTAAAAGAACACAATATAAACGAGAACTTCCAAAAACAGGGATGTAAGGAGGTATCCCATAGGGTCACTGCTGGTGGAAGGAGGGCAGAAGGGTGGAGGCCCTCTCTAGTAATAAAGTGGAATCCACTTAAACTAGATAAGTCTAACATCTGCTGTGTGATAAGTCTTTTACTCCATTCTGTAATTTTAGTTTAAACGTTCATTCTTGTTCATAAGACCGATGACCATTATCTATAGAAACAAATTGAAATCTATCCTCCAAATCTGGATTGAGGTAGGTAATATCAGCCAATACTTAAAGCAGAGGGTCTGGTATAACGGTTATCTAAGTATGTCCTAATTTGTTTTAAGTAAACCCTCTCCTACTGTAATTCGTGACGCGAAATCACTTCTGAACTCTGAAAGTCTCCATGGCCCTCTCTTCTCCCTGGTATTTTGCATACTCCTCAGCATGTCTAGTTGTGTAATGTTTCAGATTGTATTCTTTGTGCACTTTCTCTGTGCAAATAAGACACATCAGGATGCCCCTGTGCTCAACAAAGAAATATTGCACTTTCCACTATTCCTGAAATTTGTCTGTGCTCATCCCCGACCTTTCTCTTCACTGCAGGCTTCGAAAAAGACATGTTTGGGGACTCCAAAGTGCGTGAAGCAGGACCAGCCACAGAAATTCCACATGCGCAGCGCGTATATGACAACTATAAAATACACATAAATATGCTTATATTCACAAAAATCCCAGCCGATGTCCCACCCCTGGGAGCAATATACGCAATATACCCCACCGTGATCTGTAGGTTCATTCAGTTTCGCAAACTGCACTGAAAAGTGCCAATGATATCAAACTTATGGGCTGCACTAACAAACTTTTATATTAAGGCGGGGCCACAAATTATCGTCCCTCGGCCCTGGGGGGAACTGCGGTCCGTGAGCTTGAGACCCCTGCTTTAATGTATAACATTGTTAGATCTGGTTCAGTTTCCCCAATAATACCTGTGCTGTTATAGGCTTCAGGTAATATTGTGCCACCTAGTGGGGTTTTTTTGTATCTACTTGCAATCTAGCCGGCACAAAGATCTGACGTCATCGCAGGAAGTAAACGTTACGGGAAGTGTGTTCACGCTACGGCAAATTGATGGCCTTCAGTTATTTGTACATCTGCTTACATCTGTCATTCCAGGCATCGTCTGTATGTATATTCATAGCAACATACTTGTTTTTTCTGAATATATATCATTTGAGAGTGTGTTTTTGACACTATATATTGAGTTGTTTAACATTAAGAAAAAAATCCCATTTAAGCTATTTTAGTTTGTATTACTGTAAGCTTGATTTAAAGCTAACTTAGTTTAAAAAGTAATTTGTTTGTGCAAGTATATATGAACAATATTGTCATTGGAAACATATCTTTTACTTCTAGTTTCACAACTTCTGCCGTCATTAAACCTGTGGACTACATAAAATGTCTTCAGAGTCGTGATGAAAAGAAGGCTCTCACATGGTTAGAGTGAAAGACAGTACAATACCAATGCAAAAACAAACAGAAAACAGGCCTCTTAACCATGAAATTTATTCAGAAAAAGAATATTGCACAAATTGTTGCAACATATCCTTTGAGGCAGTCAGCAGTAAAGACAAATTGTAATGAAACAAATGTCTTTGGCAACTCAGCAAGAATTTGAACATAAGTGCATAACCAAAAACAAACATGTAAATGGATGAACATTTCTGACAGAAGAACAGGATAAAAAACACTCTAACAATGAAAAAAAGAAAAGACAGGAGAAATGATTGCCCCTTTTTTCTTCAGAAAGATAAGAGGGTGGGTGGCCTGGCACTGGTGAGGTAAACTACCAGACTCAACTTGGCCTCCTGAAGATCAATATCTTCCTTCCTCCTCATCTTCAACAGACTCTGTGCCACCTTCTTCATAATCTTTCTCCATATTGCAAGGTCCTCTCTGGCCTCAGAGAACTCTCCCTCCTCCATGCCTTCCCCCACATACCAGTGCACAAAAGCACGCTTAGCATACATCAAGTCAAACTTGTGGTCCAGGCGGGCCTAAGCCTCAGCAATGGCTGTGGTGTTGCTCAGCATACACACAGCTCTCTGCACCTTAGCCAGGTCTCCACCAGGAACCACTGTAGGAGGCTGGTAGTTGATGCCAACCTGGCAAAAGAAAAAACAAAAACACATACATCTATAAGAACATGCTCCAAAATGACCAAGAACTCCACTCAAATTTTCATGGAGACACCAAGCTATATAATGTAGTTCACATAACTAGAAGTAGTATCAGAAGCAGTCATAAATCCATTTCCCTTTCCCTCTCCTCACCTTAAAACCCGTGGGACACCAGTCCACAAACTGGATGGAGCGCTTGGTCTTATTGTTGGCAATACATTCACATCCTTGGGTACAACATCACCACGATACAGCATACAGCAGGCCATGTACTTGCCATGGCGAGGATCACACTTCACCATCTGATTGGATGGCTCAAAGCAGGCACTAGTGATCTCTGCAACAGACAGCTGCTCGTGATAAGCCTTCTCGGCAGAGATGATTAGCGAGTAGGTGACCAGGGGGAAGTGGATTCTAGGATAAGGCACCAGGTTGGTCTGGAACTCTGTGAGATCAACATTCAGGGCTCCATCAAAGCGAAGAGACGCAGTGATAGAGGACACAATCTGGCCGATGAGCCGGTTGAGGTTGGTGTAGGTGGGGCGCTCAATGTCGAGGTAGGTTTCCTAAGTGCAGATATCGTAGATAGCCTCATTGTCGACCATGAAGGCACAGTCAGAGTGCTCAAGAGTGGTGTGGGTGGTCAGGATTGAGTTGTAAGGCTCAACCACAGCTGTAGACACCTGTGGTGCAGGGTAGATGGGTAAATTCCAGTTTGATTTCTTGCTATAATCAATAGACAGACGCCTATCAGCAAGGAGGTGAAGCGAGCCTGTGCTCTCCACCAAAACTGTGGAAGATGAGGAAGCCTTGAAGACCCGTGCACTGGTCAGTCTATGAATAAACAAATGCACACCAAATGTTTACACAAGAGAATTGGCAAAATAAAACCTGGTTGAGACAGAAACCTTGGTTGTACTCAAACAGAAAAATACCACAAACTACCAAGACCTTGCGTTTGGCCAAAATTCCACCTACAATTATTTGCAAGGCTTCACACTTTGCTTTTTGTAGCAGGTCCAACTAAAATGGACATTTTTACTCTGATGCAAAACCTTGTATTTTAATTCATTTTAGGTGCCTGAAACACCAGTTTATCCATTATTTACACACAGGTGTTACATTAATATTAAAATGTACAAAAACACAAAAGTCTCAAGTATAAAATACACTTGCCAGTTTGCGGACACGTTCTAGGACCATGTCAATGATTTCCTTGCCAACAGTGTAATGGCCACGGGCGTAGTTATTAGCTGCATCTTCCTTCCCAGAGATCAGCTGTTCTGGGTGGAAAAGCTGCCTGTACGTTCCGGTTCTCACCTCATCTGAAACATACATACACAGTTTAAAACAACCCAACAACAAACTATTTTATGGTACAAATGTGAATTCAGCCTACACTGACTTCTATTCCCATTTAGATGAATAAATTATTTAGATTTAGTACTAGACCAACATTAGTTAATCAATGTCAAGCACATCCAATGACCATCATGTCAATGCATTCAGATTTAACATGTTAATAAACCCAGCAATCTCCCTGAAATTAGCATACAATCAAACTTCACACTTGTCGTACAACTCTGCTGCAGGGTTGAAGTTATTAGCCTGCAAGAAAGGGAAATGAAAAACAGGTCTGAAGTTTTCTGCCACCCTTCATATCCACTTACCAATGACGGCAGGCTCCAGATCCACAAACACAGCTCGTGGTACATGCTTTCCAGAGCCAGTCTCGCTGAAGAAAGTGTTAAAGGAGTCATCCCCACCACCAATGGTCTTGTCGCTTGGCATATTGCCATCAGGTTGGATACCATGCTCCAGGCAGTACAATTCCCAGCATGCATTGCCAATCTGCACACCAGCCTGACCCACGTGGATGGAGATGCACTCACGCTGCACGCACACACACCATGCAAGGGAAGAAGAGAAAAAAAGCAGTTAAACCGGTTGCTTACCCACCACAGTGGGCTCCAAGTCCACAAATATGGCCCTAGGTATGTGGCGGCCAGAGCTGCCTGTGTTGAAGAATGTGTTGAAGGGGTCCTGACGGGAGTTGGGCAGTGAAGCCACATCCTGCATCACACCGTCAGGCCCCACACCATGCTCCAGACAGAAGAGCTCCCAACATGCATTGCCAGTCTGAATGCCAGCTTGGCCCACATGGATTGAGATACACTCTCTCTGTAGGCCAGTAAGAGCAGTAATGAAAACTGTTCAATTTGTCAAGTTACCAAAAATAAGGGGAATAAATAAATAAATAAACCCCAACTCTTGATTGTGCAACTTTAAGTAAACATTGACTTGAAATCAATTTAACTGAATTTTACAGAATACAGAAAATACATAAGCTCCTCCACCCATTTCCACCAAAAGATACATTTTGGTACATCTGGTACAAGTACATTTTCTTAACTACCCCCTCTCCCTTTAAGAGCTTTAAAAAAAAAAATAGAGCTTCCCCTTAAATTCCTGCCTCCAATTTCCTCTGCAAGAGATAATCTGTCAACACATGAACGCATATGTTTTTTTCTATAAAAATCATGCAAAATGAATCTTCTAAAGTTAAACAAGTGACAAAGAAAATGTAACATTTCTGTATGTACACTGGCAATCTTGAAGTAGAAAAAATCCCAGAGGGTGGGGGCAGGCAATAAGAAATTGTAATAAATCCCACCAGAGTACACTAAACAGGGGAGGGGCTTAGAAAGTAAGGCACACTAAGTATGAAAACTCTTTAATTCACAAATTATGGACCCGGGACTGTATTTCGTTTAATTAAATAATATCTGTCAGCTTCCAAACTACTGCTGTTTACATGACAATGAAAATAAGTGAAAATAGGGTTTAATGAATATTGCCAATTAGGACACATGAGCCATTTTCACATATGAGGTACTAACAGCTCATGAATTCCAATGCATCCCATGTGTTTTGGGAAACAACCTTCAAATAACATACATAATTAACAAAAAAAAACAACAAAAAAAAAAACACACTAGCTTCTCACACCAGTCAGGACATTTTTGCAATTCCAGGTCTGTGACTGGAGCCTGGTATGTGTCCCCTTTGACCTTGTTCCAGCGTTATTTTAAACCAGACTGTGAAATGAGGCCCAGAGACAGACTTCAGAGCCACAGATTCAGAGTGGATTACTTAAAACACCTGCACGCTTTTAGACTGATACAAAACACCTTAAATGACGAGAAAAGGAGACTGCAGATAAGCTTTATTCACAGTTTTGGATTTGATGTGAAAAAAGGGAGTGGGTGGTCTTCACTAGGTGGTCTCCAGGAATGGAGCAGCAGAAGTACTGAAGATAAAATGAAGGACAGAGGCGAGGGGCGTGCCAGGTCACACCTCGTGAAGAAGAAAAAAGGCCCCTCCTTCCCTGTTCTTGGGTTTAAAGAAGAGAACACATGATCATCCAGTAAATGGGTGCAGAAGATGGTCATTCCCTCCTCTCACTGTGGAGAACATCTTCACTCAGACACTCAAAACTGCTTAAACGTGTCAGGGCAAAGTCTATCGCTGCCGCCCGGCTGCGCCGTCATCGCGAGATTTGGGTCAAAATGGGCGACAGGAACTGGAGAGTGCATTTTTTGAAATTTGATTAGTAACGGCCTTACATACGGGTACCGCAGCCAGCAGGGCACGTTCAGTCCGAGCGCTGGAGCCGTTAGTCATTGTGGAGTCCGCTCCCCTCCCCCACCTCTTTCCCGCCCGGCGGAAGGACCAACGGGCCTCTTTCCACCCAAATCCTCCTCTTTATTAACCCACACTTACACAACGCCAACTTCACCCGGATAAAAGTCCAAAAAACTCATTCTACTCAACACCCAAAAATTTATCCCAGCTTTAAAACGTTCAGACGCGCCTAAAAAGTTGCAAAAACATCCCGTTTGCTTTAAAAGTAATATATATATATACATATACATATATATATATATATATATATATACATACACACATACATATATACATATACACACATTTTAAGCCTCCGAATTTGCCAAAATAGTGACTAACAGCGTCGAAAGTCGACGTCTCGGGAGTCGTATGTCGGGGCCGGCTGACTCTGAATATAAGATAAAAATAGACACAAGCAGGAGCGAAAATACTCACCATTTTGGCTTGAGTATTGAGCGGCAAGAGAGCTTTGGGAGGGAGAGAGAAGGAGAAAATGAGCTCCGTTGACTGTAGACGCGTAACGTGTCTCCGCCAACACAGCAATGTGAGGCTCTTCCGCGCGCGCCACGGCTTTTATAGATTCTCGCGCGCTCGCACCTCCTGTGCGGACTGTGATTGGACGAGCTCGGCAGGGGCGCCTGCTATTGGTGCAACAGGATGCTCTTTTAAAAGTTAGACTAAAGACCGATCGACGAGGCGTTTATGTTGGAAACGTCGTCCAAACCGCGCCGTCACGTCTGTTTAACCAACACTGCACGCAGATACGAAATACAACCTGCTGCTTTACCGAGATTTTAGTCTGGGAGAGGAAAGTGGGCGTTCCTCTGTGGATTTCAAATTTCAGACACAGGCATGGCTCTGACTGGGGTAGAACTGAGGGTCATCTTCTAGGAGTGCTGTAGGGTAAACACATTAAATACACTGTGGACACCCCCTAAAATGTTCTACCAATTGCTGACACAGATGTGCAAATACACACAGATTCTCTACGCTAGAGGGGTGAAAGCATCCCCGGCCTTAGACTGTGACCTCTGGGATGTAAGATCTCCATCAAGTAGTTTGGGATGAGTTGGGGGTTATGATCTTCCTGACCTGACTAAAACACCTGTTGCTGAATGCAATCAAATCCTAACAGCAATGCTCAAACATCAAGTAGAAAGCCTTTGTGCAGTAATGTTCCTCCAATGTTAAAATGGAGGATCAACACATTTTATGTCCTTCATTAAGAAAGAAACTGAAAAAGCAGATGTCCCCTAATACTTAGGTCCACATAGAGTAGGGACTGGCCAACCTTATGAAGATAATTTCATCCCCATTTATGGAGGACAACGTCTTAAAAAGAAAACAGAAGTGTACAGGACAGCAAAGAGAGTTGATTTACAGTCTCTGTAGCACAGTAATGAAATAGTCCTTTAAGATTAAGTTTTAAGGATATGATTTGAGGGGTCTTTTAGTGCTCCCACCTCAGGTGATCTACAGGGACTCAAGATTTCAGTTTGATCACGTCTTACAATAACAATAGTAGACCATTAGGGTCTAGATAAAATGTACACATTTCTCCCTAGTCAATTTTTTTTGCCATTTAGTTCTTTCCCCAGCTCTGTCTGAAGTAAAATAAAGTCAGTAAATGTGTTGTAGGATTGCTGGAGACTTCTTTACACATCATGCTAACATGGTTTGATGTTAGCAGTTGTTTTAAATGTTCTGCACATTTGAGATCTTTCAATATCCCTTTCCAGATGCATCTACAACCTTCTTTCTGAGGGACTCAGTGGACTCACTTCAACAGATCAAGAGCAAACCAAATTAATGTCTGATTTAGATTTTGAGTAAATTGTAGTGTCTGTGGTAAATTACCTTTACTCTGCTTTATTATAGAATTAATATTAATCTTGGCCCGGTAAACCAGTCGGATCATCTGCATCCATCTTGCTCTATCCCCTGCCTCCTCTACTGTTATACCAACCATCTCCATGTCCACCTTCACTACATCTATCCTTCTCTCTCACTGCCTTCTAACCTGCCTTCCTCCTCTATAGTCTTTGACCTACAGTATTCCAATTTCCACCAGCACCCTGCTGGTCAACAGCACCGGAGACAGTCGTTATTAACTTGGGCCTCGACTGATTTAGTATGGCAGTCATATTTGTGATCTGCATTGTAAGTTTTATGCCAGATGCCAAAGTCACACCAGCACTTTCCAGTTTTTGTGGACATGGATTAAGGTCAGTTTTGAACTATATTGCTATGTCACTGCTGGATAACCATTAAAAAATCCCATTTAGTCCAGAGTTAGACTTAGTTTGGGTCTGGGAAATCAGCCCTTAGTTTACCCAGTGTAATAAACCTAAAAGCTCTCTATGAAGAGTCAAATAGTGTGAAGAGAGAAGGGCATGAAATGTCTGCAGTAATTGGCAGACAGTGAATAGGTGGAAAAGCGCTAATTTTTCCAGATGATTATTCCTTCAATGCATTATATATATATATATATATATATATATATAAAATGTGGGCAAATATAACAAGGACGTTAAACACCCTGAGAGATGTATCCTCAATAACAGCATGTGTCTATATAAAAAAAGTGTGTGAAGTTCACTCTCAGTTAAACAGATGCTTTCAGGATCAAGTCCCAAATGAAACAGTCCAGCTTACGAGACAAGAAAAATGATGGGCACATTGTCTGTTTTTAAGTAATGTACAGGCAATTTATTACATTTCTTTAGCATGACCGCAAACTATTCACAATTATATATGTCCAATTACATCAGTACACCCATACATACCACAATACTTTACATACCACAGCTCAATCAATCGTTCATAATAATGGGTACACATCTACAGAATGCAAACACTTTTTCATGAGCAATGTTTCCCCAACAGTTTGTACAGTTGTAAAGTTCCTCTGTTCTTTGTTTCACCTCTTAATGCACTTAAACAAATTTACAAAAATACTGGCAAATAAATGTTTCTGAAGATGATGAATACACAGTACATACGTGATGTTTGTGGGATGACAATCACATTGATTTAAAGGTACACCAAGTATACTTTATCACTTACTGCTAGCAACAGAGCTACCAACAAAGCCGGCCACATGACCACTGTGGAAAAGGCATTTTCTTAACACATACAGTGCCATGAACATTTAGGTCCTGGCATCAGCAAACCATATTCCACACATATTAGTGTTGAATTTTTTTCTTAAAATTCATTTCATATCTTCAGTTTTAACTGAAAATTCTACTTCCTGTACCTTTAACTGGGAGGCAATGAGGAGGGCTCTTGCATTTCAAAGTATAGGCCAAGAGGTCCAAAATTCAGGAAAGGACAAAGATACCATCAGTTCCAGAGCCTTGTAGAACCTTGAACCCAAGAAGAACGTTCACTTACAGTGAGAACTAGTGGCATCTTCCTTTTTTGGATCTTTTCCTTGGCTCCTACATAGCAGTTCTGTTACTATACTCTAAAGTCAGAGGAAGGTCGAAGCCCTGTGGTTTGATTTGGTAAAATGTTTGCCATTAAGGCAGTAAGGCATATAGCAGCAACAACTGAAGCACACAATATATAGTGTTCTTCTGCATTTCCAGTCTTTTATAGCAGTAGATCAAAATATTGCACTTTTGTAGACTCATCCACACAAACCTAGTAAATAACCATCGCCGAACCACAGGGTCATGTACGGAGAGCAGAGACATCTTGGCAGGCCACAGACAGTGAGTGCATCACAAACTTCACACTTATCTCAGACGGCAACAGAACTAAGGTTCAAAGAAAATGACTAGAGGGGAAATGTGAAGGGATAATCTTGTGATCTGCAGTTTCCAGTTTGCTCAATTTTCCATGATAATACATGTGGCACATAGTAGTAACATAGTAGCACAGTCACAGATGTTAGCTGCCAATCACCAGCACAAATGCTTCATCCACGTGTCTTTGTCCATTTAAAAAGTGTTCAGCAGCCACATTCTCATTTCTCTCGCAGCACACAAACTCCTGCATCACAGCGCTGAGTAGCCATGGAGGTCACCACCTCCCAGCTGTCCAGGACAGGGTCATAACATTCGATACTGCTGAGCAAAGAGTTGCCATCATATCTGCCAGTGGAGTAGAGTAATGATAATACAAGAGACATATTTGACTGTGATTTGTGTTATAAGAAAGATGCAAGAGACATGCATGTTACTCAAGATTCAATACTAAGCCAAATATCACTCACGATGAGCAAATCTATTTTATTTTATCTATGTCTATTTTATTTGGTGTAAAATATGACTACTTGGAGATCTTACCCAGCAATGGCATATAGTCTTCCCCTAAGTACAGTGGCTCCTACATAGCAGCGGGGCGTTGTCATGGGTGCCACGGTCGTCCAATAATCTGTACGGATATTATATACCTCTACAGAAGCAAGATGAGCTGTGCCATCAAACCCTCCAACAACATAAATGTGGTCATTTAGCAGAGCCACTCCTGCACCTACAACACAAAATAAGAGCAAGACACAATGGTTACTGCAAGAAAGACATTTGTCTAAAACTAATCATTTCGCTATGTTATAACACATGAACTCACCAGAACGTTTGTTGGCCATGGGAGTGACACTGGTCCAGTGACCAGTGTGTGGGTCATAGCGTTCTACTGAATTCAGGATGTTCAAGCCATCATAGCCACCTGTAATCATTTTACAGCAAAAATACAACCAAGAATTAAAAAATTGTACTTGGAAAAAAACCAACACATTTTAGCTCCAACATTAGTTATTTGAAATTGTATATTTGTTATTGTTTCTATAGTTATGCCTATGATGTGAAATTTGACTTTCATATAATGCTGCATAAACATGCTGGCTTGACCAGTATTGAGAGTCCTTGAATCCCTAAAGTCCCACGTACCTAAGCAGTAGATGAGCCCACTGGCCACTACAAGTCCTGCTCCCTCTCTGGCTGTTTGCATATCTCCCAACATGCTCCACTGGTCAATGTTCGGGTCATATCTCTCCATACTTGTGTGTCGCCGACTTCCATCAAACCCCCCAGCAACATAAATCATATCTGAATGAACAGATATACAAGCTTAGTCAGTTTACAATGCATACAACTGTCACAAAAGATCAGATAAATTATGAGTTAAGGTAAAATATAAAAGTGTAAAATTGCCTCATAGGACAAACATATCCTACAGTCTGAGAAATCCCTGAGCTAAGAAGATTCTCTGTTGAAATCAATAGCTCACAAAACGTGTTTGGTAAGCAGGTCTGGTTACATTTTTTAAATAGAGCCTGCATTTTTCACTTACACAACAGCATAAGTTTTCAAGAATAACCCCAGGACTATTACAGTCACAGCCCTTGTAGGCTGAATTAAACTTTGAACACAGCTGGTAAGATAAGGATCAAGGTTTGAACCTCCAAGTGTAGTTGCTCCTGCCAGGCCTCGTCTGACATTCATAGTGGCGACAGTATACCAAACACCATCTTCATCCGCTGTGTAGTCCAGACACTCAACTGAGCTAAGCCGTGACCGGCCATCATAGCCTCCAATCACATATACACGGTCATTGAGGGAAACAGTGGCAACATAACGCCGCTTTCGTGCAATGTTCTAAAAGGTACAATACATACAAACATACAATAAACAGAATTAGATAACTTTTATATAAACAAATATGTTAAGTGGGCTACAAAGACTTAATTTTGGTGCTTATTAGTTCATCTACAGCTTGGCAGAATATCACAGCATGGCTGGGTATTCATCTGTAAACTATTCCTTCTAGGCTATTTACACTGTGTATCATTATGTGATACTGGAGACAGAAAGGTCCAAACAAAGAACCCTTTTTGAATTTGTTAACGAAAGCACCAGAGAAAACCCTGAATAAAGGGTGTTCATATGAACCATTTCCAGGATTCTAGTCCTTTACATTTTATAGCTACTACACAGTAAAGTCCTTCTGACTTCACCAGCACCCTTGCCTCACGAGCTGCCAATCCTGATAAAGCTTGTCAGTGTTGCTCCTGATCTCTAGAATTAAGGGTACAAAACATATTTTCCACTGCATCACACAGACATTTTCATCAGAAAGTTAAACAAGTCTGCACTGCTTTCTATTTATATTTCAACCCAATATCAATAACCTAATGAAAAGCCTTCTTTGAAAGAAGTTTTATTTTTTTAAAGTTTTATTTCAACCCAGACCTTGAACCTTCAGAAACTCAGGAAATGCAATATATAAAGCAATGAAGAGATAATAGAGTATCATATGACCACAGCTCTTTCCTGGGGCATGTGCTTCCCCTGTGAGTGCAAGTGTGTCACATTTTAAAGTTTCATTTTTTGCAACACATTACATTATACTGCGATAGATGCTTTTTAGTGTTTGTACACATAATGTTTAAAAAATACAGAATTTCAAAATCATAGAAAATTTACATTCATATTTGAAAAGTACTAATCACAGTATCAACTATAAAGCAAAAAAGCTTGAAATACAATCACTTTAAATGTAATGAATGTAAAATATGATAGATTCATTTCTTTATTCAATTATCAAAAATCTTTTTCTAAAGTATTTTATATTTATCATTTATTTAATTTTTTAAAATTTATTATTACATATATATGGTGTGTTTGTACAACATAAACAGGTTTTCAACAGCCAAATAAAAGTTTTATTTTAATTTGAACTTTGTTGACCTTACTCAGCAGGGAAGAAGATAAAACAGCATGCTGGTACGAAGTTATACTGAGGTATATCCTGAGAAACCCATGCACGTCTGTAGCCTTTCATGTTAACTCTATTCATTCATATAGCCTACAGTGTTTTGTTAGTAAAACTGACTATATATTTTTTCCAGTGGCCCTAGACTGTGTGTCTGGAAGCAGAACAGAACATGTTACTTACAGGCAGAAAACTCCACTCCTGGGTTTTTGGATCGTACTTCTCCACCACATCAATTGGGGATTGCTGACTGCCAAACCCACCAATTACCAGCAGAACTTCTTTAGCACCTTAAACCAATTGGTAAAATAGTATAATAATGAGTATTGAAGCTCCACAGGTATATCTCAGGAAGGGATTATGCCATGTTTTGTTTACACCCTACTTTTGCTTGTAGGACACGACATTGTTGTAGGACATGACATTAATGTGATGGTAAAACAAGTAGAAATTGCCACGGAAGCTGACCTAATCTGGCTTGAGTTCGTGGCCCCTGCATCTCACTGCGTAATTCAGGCCGCAGGTGAAATTTCTTAGCTTCATCCACAAGATCGCGACATGCCAGACTGCAACGGATAAGAGGCTACACAAAAAAACACACATATGCACGCTTTAATAAAACACTAAAGACTCAAGGAGAATCACAGAGAAAGCAGTTGGGTCACACAATCACAGAGACAGAAGCTCTAACTGTGTCTCATACTACTCTACATGGTAAAGTGGCAGAAATAGATGCTTAGTAGCTCCATAGAACTTATCATAGAATAACATCCCTCTCAAGTGAGTGTGTCAACCAAGGACAGAAAATTAAAACATGGCTGTCAGTCTGACCTCAGAGTCAATGACGTCTGTGATGTAACGTGGTGTGAGCAAAGGCATTCGCACATATTCCAGCATGTCCGAGAGGTACGGCTCTCGCTCCTTCCGGTTGTGCTTAACCCAGTTTAACACAGCCTCAAAAACTGGCTCCTCAGAGTCCACCTAACAAAGACAAACACATACATGATCCAAGTTTGTACAAGTGGTGCAGCATAAAACAAAATATGATGCTATCAGGCAAACCAGTCAAAGTTGCTTTGCAGCCTTTGTTGCAGTGAAGTGTAGTTACATTTCTGGGAAGGTGCGTGATAGGTTACGATGCAGATTCAACATAAATTGGGCTTTAAAAAATAGTCAACAGACAGCTTACAAATCAGATTGGAGCTGATTTACTGGCAGTGTAAACATAGCTACACAAAGCAGAACTGTGATACTGTCTGACCAGTATAAATGAAAAGAATCCTAGATTCATCTTAGGCATTTGGGGTATTTCTCTCGCTGTAATGAATGTGTATTAAACCATTTTTACTTTTGTGTACCGATACACCCCTTATTATCACAAATACAGGAAATGTGACTGGTATTTTGCAAGCAAGACAGAACAGAATATATAAATAATAATGCAGTTTCCTCCCTCTCTCATGAATGAAAACTGTGAGATACATGTCAGCATATCTGACTAGTGTGATTGATATACAGTACACAGCAATTTTGGTAATGATACAGACATGAAAAGATTCCCTAACCCTAAAAATGAGTGACTATAAATCTAAGCCCTATGGGTACAATTATGCTTTCACAGGAGGTACAGCAGTAAGAGAAATTCACAATGAGAAGAGTTATGGTTTTCATCAGTACTTTGAAAGTGGAAGTCAAGCACAGAAACAAGAAAGAGAGGAATGTGGAGAAAGAGAGACAGACAGGATTAAGTGAAATTACAACAGGTCCTAACTTGAATTTTATGCTCTCTAATAGTTTGTGGTTTTATAAAGAATAACACAGAACAACATATTCAAACTTGTGGACCTACACCCTCCCCCCTCAAACTCTTAAAACTGGCTTCAGCTGGCTACCTTTTGTGTGTGTGTGTTGTTTAACTGAACAAGTCTGTGCCAGTTCAGTGTCTCAACCACTGGGTTGTTGCAGTCCACAAAGCCTTTGAACGGAGAAGGAACAAAACTGTTTCAGTTTTTTAAACCCAGCTTTATAAACTCAAGGTTTATTTGGTTGATTAATTTGAACCCTGGTGTTCACTGTTGTTTTAGTGTGGTTTGTTAGAACATGTAAGAACTCTGATGTAAGAGGACAAAAACCTCTTTTAAAGGGTTAGTTTCTCTTTCCAAAAAAACCTGATGGTGTTTGGTAAAGTGAAAATGGACTAAATATGTCAAGTCCAACATAGATTGAACTACTATCTGTCGTTCTTAGATACCTGCACTTTCATCTCTTCATGAACTCTGGATTGGTAATTACAAAACACATACTACTGGTTTAAAAACCTGACTAAAAAGCTGCAAGTCACTGAAAGAACAGAATAGAGCTTCTCGTGGCCTACTGCTTTAGATCATTACAAAACTATGATCCAAAGAATATATAACTTCTGTGGTGGAGGCTGAGGCTGTGACTAAAATGGATCTCCATTTACATTTTAGGGCATTAATATCAATGTCCAAGTGGAATTTGAACATTAATTTGACTATAACTCTCCCACAATTCACAGGTAATTTATAGCAAACACAGTAGCTCATTACATGTGCTGAATATGGACCACAAAGCAACTTTCATTCCTATATAACAAAGTAGAACAAATGGCGCTGATGACATTTGCTCATATAACCGGTAAGCAAGTGATAGTTACACTGTAAGGTTCAGATGTTTTTCACAAAATGTTAGTTAATTAATGGGAGACTTATCTTTGTAAGTAACAATCAAGGCTTATTCCAGCACAGAGCGTTACAAAATTAGTCAGAATACAGTGAGTGTGTGTGGGTGGAGCTTAAACAAAACTCAGACACTGAAGTTTGTTTATGCAACCAGTGCTAAAGTGCATTGCTGATGAGGTAGTGTCCGAAGTAATCCGTGTTTCTACCTCTACTTGTCAACTATCACTATATAGTGCAATACTAATGAGTGAATAGGGATCCCTTTCAGGTCACACTGAATGTAGAGTACAGTTGGATTTGTCTGTCAACTCTCAATAGTAACACTTTAAAATCTCAAACAGAAACTGATTCTTTTATGACAAATATTGTAGTGATGCATGAACGGAAAGAAATGTAGTTTTCCCTTCTTCAACTCACTCTCTACTCAGGGAAAGCTTTAAATAAGCCACTTTGATCAGGTTTGAGAAATGAACAAATCTAAACTGTACATGGGAAGGAGAGTTAAGGATCAGAACTGAAAAACACTGAGCCAAACAATCTGCCCAGTCACATGAACAGTGCTGGGTATTTAGGGCATGGTCACAGTTTTAAACTTTGGTACAATGACTGGATTAAAGGGTTTCACATCCATTTCCACATCCCCAAGACTGCCAATATCAATGTATTAAAGATATCACAGTCAATTGGAAACCAGAGTAAGTGTCTTACCTGGATCTCATCACATTTGATGAGCTTCTCGACTTCACTCTGGCTGAGCAGCATGAACTCCTCGTGCTGCACCACCTCAGAGAAGTGCTTCTGAGAGAAAAGCTCTGCCGCCTGCATCAGGTCCACACAATTATGAGTCTCTGCAAAGTCTCGGATGCCCAGACAGTTGGACGGGTCCAGTTGACTGTTGAGGAAATCACAGCAAGCCCTTTTCACCCCTGTTTAGGATAAGAAAGGGGGATGGTTTACACAGAGATGCATAGGCAAAAAACAACCACAAAAAAAAGAAAAAAAAGAAAAGAAAAAGAATAAGAAATGAAACACAATGAACTACACAAGCCTACTCATGCTCTGGTGGTAAAGTCAGATGTATTGATCTCAAAGACTCTATTCAGATATATTTGGACTTCTCATAAAAAGAAAAGATAAAAGAATACATAAAAGCAACAGCCCACGGCTATTCACCGTGGATAAAGTAGCCAGGTCTGGCAGTATCTCAAAACAAAACAAATGCATCTTTCATCGAGTGCAGTATTTACACAAGCAAGCCTGTGGAACCTCTCCAAGACTATAGCAGCAAGAGCAAGTGCCAAACGATTTCAGATTTAGCTAAAGCTCTTATTTTTGTGTGCTTGTTGCACCTGCTGCATTTAATGATAAATGACCCAACATCAAGGCAATTTTAGATGTTCAAGACCTTATATCTGGTTTCTGTTTTTGGGAAGTTTCTCCCATTCTGTGCAGAACCTCTCAAGCTCCATCAATTGGATGGGGAGCATCAATGCTTAGCCATTTTTAGATCTCCAGAAATGTTCAATTGTGTTCAAGTCTTGTCTCTGGCTGGGCCACTCAAGGACATTCACAGAGTTGTCCTGAAGCCAATCCTTTGTTATCTTGACTGTGTGCTTAAGGTCGTTGTCCTGTTGGAAGATAAACCTTCATTCCAGACTGAGGTCCAAAGTCCTCTGGAGCAGGTTATCATCAAGGATTTCTTTACATTGCTGCCATCTTTCCCTTGACCCTGACCATTCTCCCAGTTCCTGCTGCACAAAAACATCCCCACAGCATAATGGTACCACCATGCTTCACTGTAGGAATGGTATTGGCTAGATGATGAGCAGTGCCTGGTTTCCTCCAGACTTGATGCTTCGCATTCATTCCATGAAGTTCAATCATTTTGTTTCTCATTAGACTGAGAGTCCTTTATGTGCCTTTTGGCAAACTCCAGATGGGCAGTCTTGTGCCTTTTACTGACGAATGGCTTCCGTCTGGCTACTCGACCATGCATGTCTAGGTGGAGTGCTGCAGAAATTGTTGTCCTTCTGTAAGGTTTTCTTCTCTCCACAGAGCAATGTTAGAGCTCTGTCAGAGTGACCATTGGGTTCTTGGTCACCTCCCTGACTAAGGCCCTCCTACCATGATCACTCAGTTTGGCTGGGTGGCCAGTTCTACGAAGAGTCTGGGTAGTTCCAAACCTCTTCCATTTACGGATGATGGAGGCCACTGTGCTCATTGGGGCCTTCAATGCAGCAGAAACCTGTGTCTTGATACAATCTGGTCTCAGAGGTCTACTGACAATTCCTGAGACTTCATGGCTTGGTTTGTGCTTTGACATGCACTGTCTACTATGAATCTGTATATAAACACGTGTGTGCCTTTCCAAATCATGTCCAATCAACTGAATTTACCACAGGTGTACTCAAATCAAGCTGTAAAAACATCTGATCAGTAGAAACGAGGCTGTGAATTCATATGCACGCTATATTTTTGCGTTTTTATTTTTAAGAAATTTGCAATGAATTCATACAAACTTTTCTTACTGCCATTGTGGAGTATTGTGTGCAGAATTTTGATGGGGAAATAAATGTAATCCATTTTGAAATAAGGCTGTAACATAAAATGTGCAAAAAGTGAAGCACTGCAAATACTACAGAAAGCAGCACTTGTGATACTAGAGAGCAATAATGATACAGTAAAACTGCACCAACCACAGAGGAAATGGGTAGAAAATGTTTAATATCCCGAGGGGATCACATCTCTTTGCAGAAGATTATGAATCTAGAACTGAGAACTAATATATTGAGGTAATTGGTGCAGTCTAAGCAACTGTCCCAGACCAAACAAGCAGTCATGTGTCCCATGTCATGTATAAAAGGCCTATGTTTACAGTAGTTGTCAAATTCAATTGTGGCAAGTCATTGTGGCATAAACATTTTTAGTCAGACATTACATTTGTTTAGAAACACTTTCTCTACTATGTATAAAAATAAAACATGCACATAAGAATAGTGTATGAAAACAGATCAAAGACAAAACTATAGAAGTGTGTATAAAACAAAAGTTATATAAAAATACAGATTATAGTGACATGTAAAACATATATGAATAAGAAAATGTAGAGTAACATACAATAAATGTGAGGACTGCAGATAAAGGCAGACTGTATTTTATTAAACTAATACACTTTTTGTGTATTCATTGAATACAGCAATGTTCTGATGGAATAATGCTGGCATCTCCAGCATCACCATCATGAACTTACGATGCTTTTATTCACTCAGGGGGCTGACCCAGTTATAGACAGACAGTGAAAAGCACACACCATCTTTGCACACAACAGAACATCAAATCTTCAGTGAGCAAATCAGCCACAGCTGAGTGGTAATGACAGGCTGCAGTGGGCCATTTCCCGCTTGTTTTCTCACAAGCACAGATGCTCGCGCTGGTCATCTTTTTGCCAAGAAACTCAAAACAAAGGGCTCAGCATATGGAACACCTTCGACTACAGGCTCAAAACCACCTGAGAGCCATTTAGTTTTAGCCCCAACACTGTAGCACTTACCTTTTTATGTATACTAGCACCATCTATGCAGTACTAACTCAGGACTCACATAAAACTGTATTTTCCTTGTGTAGTGGAACAATTAACGTTTGGTAGCTGGACATGACAAACCATGAGCTTCAAACACTCATCTCTTCATTCAAAAGAAATATGACAATCCACAACTGTTTTAGAATTTCGACCCATTACATTTACACATTCAAAATATTCACCCACTAGTAAAAGCCTTTAGAGCAGGGTTACTCAACCTTTTTCACGTCACTGCCCACCTGGTTTTAACTAGAAAGCATAATAGCTCACAAAAAAAAAATAAATTCAACTTTTAACATAAAGACTTTTTGCCTTTTATTTCTCAAGTGCTGACACTGAAAACATGAGAATTGGGGTCTGAGATGCATGTTAAAGAAACAGCATGTCTTCATGAGAACATCTGTCCTAAATGTACCTCACAAAAATGAGTAGGAAAGATGTGTCGCTAACATCAGCTGATACATCTAGTTACAATATATGCCCAGCTGGCTCTATAGGACAGACCCCATATCGACAATACATCATATATATATATATATATATTGCATCCTCAAAGGAGCAGTATCAATTTCTTCTCTGTTTAATGAAATTTCTACAAATGTGGTTATCTAACTGCATCAGGGGCTTGACTGTGATATAATTTTTGCATTTCTATTAAATGTTTATATAATACTTATTATTTGAGTACAACAGATCTCTGATTTTTTCATGTAAGCATTTATGATTTAAAGTGTGATTGTCAGCTCACTACGGATTACTACTTCCCCCTGAAGAAAGGCTTATGGATCACTGAGTGTGTTTCAAGGCCCACTGGTTGAGAAACCCTGCTTTACAGGATAAACAAACGAGCAACTTCAGGAGAATATGGGAGCAAGACAAAAAGGTTAAAAGTAAACACTAGTGAGAAGTGCAAACTGTAGGAGTCATTGGATTCATTGCAGTGAAGAATACAGGTAAGTGGACACAAAAGACTAATGCTTGCCCGACCAGAGATGGGAGAAGTGCCAAAGACACTGACACTTGAGATAATTACAAAAAAATATTCTTAATACAGTGCTAAGATATGCTAGTTAGAAAAGTGATGGCTGTGATATGCTATGGGGCTACTGTCTGTCGTGATGTCATTCCCAAGCCCAGAATAACATGAAAGACACTGTTTTACTCAAAACAATCACATTATAAATATGAAAAGTAATTTCACACTAACGTTTGCAAAAAATGTTATTTTGATAGGAGGGTTTTTCCTGCAGTGATTTGCTTATTTCTTTACATCTCAAACCAAAAGAAATGTGTAATTTTGCTCCGTATGTTTGTCCATACCAGTCGTGCAACATAACACTGAATGAAATGTAAAATGAGGCTAAAATCTGCTTTGTCTGCAACAGTTTTAATCATACTGGACAGTGTTCAGACTAAGATGAACAAGCTCACAAACCATCACAAAGATTCTAAGTAGGCCAACTGGAGCATAACCAAAAGCATGTGTGGGGCAAAGTTTCAGTCACATGACCACAGGAGGCCATTTTGTGAGTGTTTACCTTTAAGTTGGAGTAGGCAGGCAGCAGGGAGCAGCTCCTGCACGTTCTCTACAGTAACCAACACAGTCTCTGTATAAACAAAGTCCAGAAGAATCTCCATGGTTGAGGCAGTGAGGCCTTGAATGTCCACAAAGGACTTCCCTTTCTCGGCCAGCTACAGGAGAGTTAGAGAGGAATGTGATGAAAATGATAAACAAGTTAACCTTGAAAATGTTCATAGTATAGCATTTATAGTATATTCCAGCATTTACACCATCACATCACCTTTTCAGACTGGTCACACTGAACAGGTTTAGAGAGGACAATGCTGAGCTTTCAGGGGAAAGGCTTAGTTACAGCTCAAATATGCTCACCTTGCAGCCCTGCAAAGGGCATCAACATTGCAGAAAACAAGCAGATTACACAAGCAAAGCACAAAGCAAAGCTCTGGCACAGGCATATTGCCAGCACCAAGTAATTTCCCTAAACTACAACTTTGAAATGAATGTTGAAGTCCAATAAAGAGGAAGAACTATCAAACTATATATATAGTTTCAGCTACTCTGTGTCAGCTCCAAAGTACTCTGAAGTGTAAGAATATCAGACCGAGCACTTCAGGGCTCAGTTCATTTATCTTTAACTGATCTACAGACTTTCTTCTGTTGGCCACCTGTTCCACAGCACCCACTAGTGGACAAAAATAGGAGTACCCACTAACAAATAAATATCCATTTTCTACAGACCAGCATTTGGAATTGTGCCTCAAAAAACTTCACATATGGAACAAACAAAAGGAACATTTTAATCCCTGGATTTTACTCCAGTGTGAGTGTGAGTATTCAACTTGAGACTTACTGCAGATACTGCTTTCATAATAAATCTACTGAACTCATTTCAATGGATATTCCTAACACATACAAGACATATAAGTCAAACATGGTGCAGAACTGTCAGCACACCATTTAGGTCAATCTTTAGCATTAAGCACGAGACATTTACAACATGACCTTGCCTATGTTTTCAGTATGTTATCCAGAGTGTACACGAGCTACAATTAGAATAAACTGAACATGACTATAGCAGGTAAGCAGTTAAAAATAACTGTACTGTTATACAGAACCGATAAAGCAATTTATTTAACATTAGCATGAGAAAACCTAGACTGCTGACTGGCTGACAAGATTATTAAAATCAGCAGAAAGTAGAATGTTTATTGATGTAGATACAATGCTGCTCTTAAAGCATCTTACAGAAACTTTAAAAGGCCCCAGACAACCTGTGATGTGTTTTAGTTACAGACACTAATATCTCTAGCTTTTGCTGGGGTTGTGCTATGATTTTTACCCAGATTTTAGCCCCGATGGTCAAACCGGCTAGTTAGCTCTAGATTTTTTTGTTAGAGTCGACAGTTGGAGCGAGAATCAGGTAATACGCAAGGGGAAAGGACTCTGATTTTTGGCCTCTTGATAAACTTTTGGACCAGCCAGAGCATATCAAACATTTGATTTTTTTGTCTTGATTTTGAGCACAATCTATTACTATATACTGGTCAGGAAGCAATCTGTGCATTTGCGGTCAGCAGTCAATGAAAACCGAGCACAATAAGTTAATAAAAGACATAGATGAAGAAAAGCCATGTGTTCACATTTAATTTTACATTCCACATTAAATAATGCAGCAGCTTCATTCTGGTGATAAAATGTGAGCCATACAGCAGCATTAATAAAGGTGGAACAGAAATTCATACATAAAGCCAAAATCTACCTTGTACAAAAGGTATCCTACAATATATACTGCATTTTTTGCATAATGGGCAGCACAAACGACGACTGCAGCAAGCTGTTGTTGATCTGTGAGGCATATTTTGAGGCCGGTCTGTTTCAGTTCAGTAGCAGATTTTAGTCATTTGTGTGTGATGGATATATTTTTTTTTCCATTCATCATCAATCGGAATTTAACTGTATCTAAAATTACACTATCATGCTAGTTGTGCTGCAGGCAGAGGCAGGTGATCTGTGCAAACACAGTAGCCAGAACAAGCTGAAAAATACAGTTTTTAAATATTTTGTGCACTACTGAGCCAAACACTACAAACGATTTTATCAGTAACAGTAAAGCAATAGAACACAAGAGGAAGTGTGTTATTGTGACAGCACGAATGTGATGAAGCAGTCATATTTCATCACAGCTGTGCTATAACTTACCATAACACACAATCTTGAATTGCTTTAAGCAGAAATGAAATAAAGTAAGAAAATAAAGTGAGCTATGAACACCAAATGTGTTTTAATGTTAGAATTTAATTCTGCCGAATTATTGTTCATTATGTAAGAACTTGTTTCTACATCCGTAAACCACTGCACAGCCGGTAGCTGTTTCTCCAGCTCCTTACTGAGGCCAACAAATTAAACCATTTCCCATATGTCCTTCATTATTTATTATATGACTGGCCAACCTCATGATTCTTAGACACACTCACAGACAACAGCTTTATTCATAGTAACACTTCCCCGAGTTACAACGAGCCCTGAACAGACTCTAATCGAGTCTGCATCTATATGAGGGGACTGATTTTTCAAAGCAGCTTGAAAGTACCACCTAAGCAGCTGCAGCTTGCCCACAATCAGGGGAGGCTGAAGAGACACTGGCAGCTCCATCACAGGTAGTTCCATTTCAGGCAGCTCCCGCAACATTAGTTTCATTCTGCTCTTTAGCTCAGTGAATGTAGCTATCTACGTTATCAAAGGAACCACTGCTGTTATTTACTTAGCAGCAACGTTCTGCAGAGTGATGTAGTGTTGGAGCAAAAATGTGTTGTTGTGGAACATTGTTGCTTGCATGCTGGGACTAACTGTGGCATATAAATGTATAATGTATGCTATAAATATATGTGTTTAACCTTCCATGTTTGGGTATTTTTTGTCTTTCCTCACTCATAATGATTGAACAGGCTTTTCTACTTGGGCTTTGAACACATCCCCACAATTCGGACATGTAACCAATCTGGGACCACAAACAAAAGTGGCCGAAAAGCTCTCATTTGAAAAGATCAGATTTTAAATGCTCACACAACATTGAAAAAAATGGGTCACATTAGTCACTTCAGCCTGGTAATGTGAACATAGCTTAATGCATCAGCACTGTGTCTTAGCCTGATATCCAAATGGTTGAACTTGTTTCAACAATTCAAAATCCCACAAGCATCAGCAGTCGTGACCTGGTGGTTAGGGAACCAGCCTTGTGACTGGAAGGTTGCTGGTTTGAGTCCCCGAACTGGCAGGACATGAACCCTTGAGCACTGAACTCCTCAGCTGCTCCCCAGGCACAGAGCACAGGGCTGCCCACTGCTCTGGGCATGTGTGCTCACTGCCCCCTGGTGTGTGAATTCACTAGTGTTTATGTGTGCATCACATGTGTGAATGGGTAAAATGCGGAGGTCTAATTCCCGTGTGTGCACAACACAGTGTATCAAATGAGTATAATTACTAATTACTATTACTACTATCTTTCAACCACAGCACATATTTGAGATTTGTTTTTATTACTCCTAGCAACTATTTCTGACTAATCTTTTGCTTTGTGGTTTACCTCACTGGTGAACATGGCACAGAAGTAATCACTGCAGGCAGCCAGGACTATGCGGTGGGCAGGGAAATCTGTGTTCTCCACCCTCAGCGTAATGTCACACAGTGTGTTACTCTTCCTCAAGGCGTTCATGGCATTTAAGATGGACTTGGCATGTGAGTTGGTCATGATGTCTTTGGGCGCCATGGCAACTGGCGAAGGGGGAGAGCGACACGTCCACAGGCAGTGCAGGATGATGAAGCACGACTTGGATCTAGGAACATAAAACACCACAGTTTAAGAGTTCAGATCACACACTCATGAGTAACACATGATTAACAGCAAGAAATGTACATGCAATGTGATGCATCTTGAATACGAACCTAAGGGCATTCAAAGATTAGCAGATCTACTTTAAGAGACTCTGTGAATACAGTAATCTTGTATATAAAACCCAGTACAGCAACTGAGAAGGACAAAACAGAGAAACAAAGAAGCATATTTCCCTCACAACACTCATTAACAGTGTCGGTTAATCTTGTAGATCTACAACGTTGAAGAAAATCTTACAGTATAATGACTGTAAAGAGTATAAGGAATAAAAGCAGGATTTAGTGATATACTGACAGCATTAGAGATGTATACCCTTAAAGCTGGCATTCAATATTCTAAAATAGTTCTCAACATGACTACTTGAGTCTTCTTCTATTGCACTTGTTCTTCAGAGCAGGGAACACCGAGCCTTAGTGTCAGGTCCCCCATCATCTGCCCCTTTTTGGTCTTGTTAAACTTCCCTCTCCCTTCACCAATGGACTGAAGGAAATTCCAAGGAATTTCCAATTTACTCTAATGGGAAACTAGGTGTGGCCAAAACAGGGGCGCAATTTGGACCAGCTGATAGCCGGTGCCCCTACTTGAGCTCTCCAGGAACATCCAATACAAAGTGTGCAAGCCCCCATTGACCTTCCACGTCCCTCAACACGCCTGTAAAAGTACACAGTGATGTCTCTCAGAAGCTGCACCTCCATTCTCTTTTCTCCTTCCTTTAATCAAGACTGTGATGCACCAATAAACATGGAAGACAGTATTTTCCACTGACTCCCTTTTCCTGCAACATCACCATGTGGAGGAGATACGAGCTGAGAGTGAGGACCTGCAGAACAGACCAAGAACAAGTCCGTGACAATTCAGCTGGCTGTCCTTGCCCTGGTTTTATGGAGAACCAATGAACAGCTGATCAGGCTGTGAAGGATGCAGATCTCATGAGCCTCCCTGAGGAGCAGCTGCAGGAGGAGGACAGTGATCTTGGTCAAACCCATTCAGGTGCTCCTCTCGGTGTTCAGAGGAGCTCCAGGCTCAGTCCAGCGGGTCTAGTTGAGCAGGCCGGGCTGCAGGCTGACCGCGGAGCTGTAACCGCTCCTATTTACACACAGAGCCCGAGCGCAGGCGGGTGTGCAGGTGTGAAGGCGGGGGTTCGGGCCCTACCGAGCGCAGCAGAGCAAGCGGAGGCCGGTCCGGAGCTGCGGGCTGGGAGCGCTACAACAACCGCCTACAGAGCTTCATACTCCGGCGACACGGACCCTCCGTCCGGGCGCCTCCAAAACCATCTCCACAAGCCCACGAGCAGCGCCTTGACCCTCAGTAACACCGCACGCAGCGTCTCCTCTTCCTCCAAACTCCCACAAGTTCGTGTTTGTAAACTTATCGCCTCCTCAGCAACGCCGCGGTAACCAAAACACTGCGACGTCACCACGTACGGCGTGCTGACGTAGCAACGCTGCTGAAAAATATATAATAAAATAAATAAATAAGTATTTTTAAGACATTCGTCAGAGAACCGCGGATAGATTTACTTCACCACGTTTTTTTTTGTTTTTTTTTTACGAAATATGAATAAAAAAGTTGAATTCTGTGCTGTCAAGAGCGCCCTCTGCTGGATGAACGGGAGCGTTGCATTCCACAGGGGTGTGCTGTCAAGAGCGCCCTCTGCTGGATGAACGGGAGGATTTCATTCCACAGGGATGTGCTGTCAAGAGCGCCTTCTGCTGGATGAACGTGGGCAAGTCCCGCTTCTGGGTCACTGGGAGGGTGGAGGAGCAGCCCCACCATCCCTCCGACCCACAAAACGCCCTGACCTCTTCCACAGGATAACTGGTCAATAAATACATGTTCAGACACGACTCCTCTGTGGGTCCAGCAGATCAGACTCTGGTCATTCTATACAAACCTACGCCTTAATGAAGTGTAACATGTCAGGGTTACTTTTTCTCTTGAATACAAGATATTTGAGCAACTACACGTTCTCGAGCCACCAATTTAGCAATATTTATTTCTGATTCACTTTATATTTTAATTACAATTCTAAGCACCAGCCCAAGTGCTGCTTTTCCTCGGCAGCCGGAGTCCAGAGGGAGAGCGAAATTGGCCTGCTCTCCCTCACTGGGTGGGTGGATGCCACTCTCTCTCCACATCACATACTCAGTGATGCTAGTCAGCGCAGGTGTCCGTCAAACAACCAGGGATCCGGCGTTATCCTCCAAGTGTGTTGGCGAAGATGCAAATGGCAGCAGCTCGGAAAGACGCAGTAGACGGGTGTCACATGTATTGCAGGACAAGCATGTGCTTGTCTTCTCCCCCCTAGTGTTGAGAGCATCACATGTAATGGGGGACCAATGGAGTTAGGGAACTGGCACATCAAAAGTTTCTAAGCACCACAGAAGTGCTTGTCCCCACAGTCATGTGTATGAAGATGTCATGAATATTGCTGTCCCCTGGAGACACTGGTGTTATTTTTAAATACCACACTGATAACTTATTTCCTGAGAAGGTAAACAACAAATCACATAAAGGTCTGTTTTCAGTTCTCACCCCCAAATCATCTCATTTAGTGTGACACTATTTGTATGAAAAAAAAAAAAAATAAATGAGTGAAATGACATATTTTGGTGGATATACCATGACTGACACGTGATTTGTTTCTCTGTGGCAGCATTTGTTAATAAAAAAGAATAATAAAATTTCTGTCAGTCACTGGTGTTAGCTTTCTCATGCAAAACACCTGTGACAATCAGTAACACCAGCAACACCTATATATAAATAAAGTTTCCACTGAGTGATTTTGCATATACCACAAGTCATGATTATCAACATTTTCCTGTATCTCTGACTATGTGCTGAAGAGACTGAGAAATAATATTTTATAAAAGCCTTTAATTTTGCCAAAGGAGTGAGTGAGTAAGGTAACACCAGTGACAAAAAGATGGTACACATGATCTTTAAATGAATACACAACTCTTTAAACTGACCTTAATGGGTTTTCATGCAGCCAATAAGTTATTTAATAGTACAGTCTAAGGTTAGACATTTTGCCATTCCAAAAGTTCATGTTTCTGTAAATGACCCAACTATGAAAGACATCAGCTAGGTTAGGAGATATGTGGACAAAGCCTGAGGATCAGAAAATCAGCACTGATGCAATGGCAGCAGTGCACATGTATTGGAGGAGGCATTGCTTTTTTTCACCCTCCTAGTATCAGGAGCATCCTACGTGATGGGGGGGGGGTCCTAATGGGGTTGGGGGTAATTGGCATTTCCACATTGTGGGGGGAAATGGGATTTAAAAACAAACAAACAAACAAACAAACAAACAAACAAACAACTTCTTACAGCCTTTACCTGCCTTGTGGGCATTTCAAATTCTTAGACAGTTGATTAAATTACATTGATGATTTATTTATTGATGTAATGAAAAACAGAATTTTCTGAAAAAAATTGTTTCATGTTTAATTTGCTACAGTCTACTATTACTTCATAGTAATTGCTTAGTAATAAAAAAAAACAAAAAACTGTCATTTGGTCAAGAAATTTACAGAAGACTGTACATATAAAGAATGTGAGACACATCTTGACCATGAGAGCTTACAAGAAAAGTCAAACATCCAAAAATGTATATAAGAAATTTCAGTTCACAAACTCCGTTGGTCACATGAAATTGTTTACAGCAGATAAAGACATTCACATTTTATTCCTGTTCCATTTAATTCTGTAAAATTAGAAATTTATCTGGAGTCCATATCCTGTAGCTACTACTCCTGGATGTGGAGCATGTTAACTCAGCAGTGTGCAGAGACCAGAAAGGAAGAGAGAGGTAGTGTTGTTCAGACTGCTCTCAGTGCTCAATGACAATGTCTAATGAACCTTTTGACAACGTGTTGAAAACAGAACTGTGAACAAACTCTTAACTGAGCTCTGAGATTTTTCTAGTAGTTTTCAAGTATTCCATTACTTTAATTCCTCAGTGACCAATCTTTGAAAAACAGTAAACATTTTATTATGGTTCAGTGTGTGTGGTGGATGGGTGCACTGGCTGGTTTTCTAGCCTCGGCTGATTCAGAAGTGTTGAAGCTGGTCAGTGCTCTCGTGCTGAAGAGAAGGAAGGATGCAGTGAAGAGTGGGAAATGAGGGGAAGGAGGGACAGTGTTGTTTAGAGGAGGGAGTCATCTGTGCAGCCTCCTCCCAGAGCGTAGCGGAACTCCTGCAGGTTGGAGATGCCGTAGAAGTGAATAAATGCTGCAGCCACCACCAGAACGTGGAATATCTGATGGGACTGGAACTGTGCACAGGAGATGGAGAAAGAGTGAGAGTCAGACAGAGAGACTTTTTTCCCCCTTGTTTCTACATTGACTGTCCCATTTTATCAGCCTTTATCACCTCTTACAATGTATTACCTCCTGTTACTTTGTGGTTTTATGATTACAGACTATAGTCCATCTGTTTCTTTGCATACTTTGATAGTCTCCTTTCACCCTGTTCATCAATGTTCAGGACCCCACAGGACCATCACAGAACAGAAATCATTTGGATGGTGGTGTGTGACTGTGTTGCGCTGGTAAGTGTGGATCAGAGAGCAGTGCTGCTGTACTGCTTAAACCCTTCAGTGTCACTGTTGGACTGAGAACAGTCCACCAACCAGAAATGTCCAACCAACAGTTTCCTGTGAGCTCTGATAAAGGAGTAGAAGCTGACCAACACAAACAGAAACAGTCTGATCCTCTCATACCAGCAAAACAAACATTATCACACCATCACCACGTCAGTATCCCTGCAGAGCTGAGAATGACAGTGAGGTTGTGACCATTGAAGAGCAGGGTTAAAGGAGGCTATCAAGGTATGCACAGATACAGATGGACAAAAGTCTGTAATTAAAGAGTGATACTGTATGGTTAGAGGAGCTAATAATATGGACAGTGACTATAGAAACAAGGAGGTGGTCATAATGGTATGGGATTTTGGTGTTTAATTAAAACAGTGAGAGAGCAAGAGTGAAGCAACTGCTACTTGACAAAGATACCATGTCAAAATAAAAGCCACTAACACAAACATGAAAAACGACTGTCAAAATACACCAATACAACAACACAGTAAAACTGAAAACTAAAAATGACTGTCTCTTTTTTTGCTGATCCAGAAAATCCATGAATCAAAAAACATGATTTGATAAATACAATAATTTTGAGTTGTTACAAGACACTTGGTTACACTTGGTTAAAGAATAACATGGGCTACGGTCTTAAGTATTTGCTTGCTGAGTATTTGCTTGCTGTCAACTGTCAATTTAATGGTACCTGTTCATGATATTTAAACTCGGTTTTAGCATCTTACCCATATGTCACATTTGCCAGGGAAGAAACGTTCAGGGATGCGTGCAGCATAGAGTCCAGCTCCAGTTACATACATGGCACCCATTAGGATGAACCAGCCCATCTGGCCCACTGTTGTGGCTTTCACAAAGCCCTCAGCGATGGTGAAGTGCATGGTGGGAATGATGCCACTCAGCCCCAGGCCAAGAAACACTCCTGAATATGTAAAGAAATACATTTAATTAATTGTTATTCAAAAATCTGAATACTAAGACAAGGGTTGTCATGTACAGGTACACAATTCATCCCTTCACTCATGGTGTGGTGGATATCAAATAAAATGTAAAGAAGAAAAGTTGGAAACCTTTCACTCACTTCTGCAGTTAGAACTAGAAAACATTATTTTACAAATTCTGCCACCTGCTCTAGTTTCTGATCAAGGCTGTGTGTCCCTGCTTGTGCTGCTAGAATTAAGTGCAGCATTTGGTACTATAGATCAAGGTTCAAGGTTCAATTTATTTGTCACACACATACAGTGGGGAAAATAAGTATTTAGTCAGTCACCAATTGTGAAAGTTCTCCCACTTAAAAAGATGAGAGAGGCCTGTAATTGACATCATAGGTAGACCTCGACTATGAGAGACAAAATGTGAAAAAAAATTGAGAAAATCATTTTGTCTGACTTTTAAAGAATTTATTTGCAAATAATGGTGGAAAATAAGTATTTGGTCACCTACAAACAAGCAAGATTTCTGGCTGTCACAGACCTGTAACTTCTTTTTTAAGAGGCTCCTCTTTCCCCCACTCATTACCTGTATTAATGGCACCTGTTTGAAGTCATTAACAGTATAAAAGACACCTGCCCACAACCTCAAACAGTCACACTCCAAACTCCACTATGGTGAAGACGAAAGAGTTGTCGGAGGACACCAGAAACCGAATTGTAGACCTGCACCAGGAGGGAAGACTGCTGGGAAGACTGAATCTGCAATAGGCAAGCAGCTTGGTGTGAAGAAATCTACTGTGGGAGCAATAATTAGAAAAAGGAAGACCTACAAGACCACTACTAATCTCCCTCGATCTGGGGCTCCACGCAAGATCTCAGCCCGTGGGGTCAAAATGATCACAAGAACGGTGAGGAAAAATCCCAGAACCACAAGGGGGGATCTAGTGAATGACCTGCAGAAAGCTGGGACCAACGTTACAAAGGCTACCATCAGCAACACACTACGATGCCAGGGACTCAGATCTTGCAGTGCCAGACGTGTCCCCCTGCTTAAGCCAGTCCATATCCAGGCACGTCTGAAGTTTGCTAGAGAGCATTTGGATGTTCCAGAAGAGTATTGGGAGAATGTCATATGGTCAGATGAAACCAAAGTAGAACTATTTGGTAAAAACACAACTCGTCGTGTTTGGAGGACAGTGAATGCAGAGTTGCATCCAAAGAACACCATACCAACTGTGAAGCATGGGGGTGGCAACATCATGCTTTGGGGCTGTTTCTCTGCAAAGGGACCAGGACGACTGGTCCGTGTACATGAAAGAATGAATGGGGCCATGTATTGTGAGATTTTGGGTGCAAACCTCCTTCCATCAGCAAGGGCAATGAAGATGAAACGTGGCTGGGTCTTTCAGCATGACAATGATCCCAAGCACACTGCCAGGGCAACAAAGGAGTGGCTTCGTAAGAAACATTTCAAAGTCCTGGAGTGGCCTAGCCAGTCTCCCGATCTCAACCCCATCGAAAACCTTTGGAGGGAGTTAAAAGTCCGTGTTGCCCGCCGACAGCCCCAAAACATCACTGCTCTAGAGGAGATCTGCATGGAGGAATCGGCCAACATACCAGCAACAGTGTGTGCCAACCTTGTGAAGACTTACAGAAAACGTTTGACCTCTGTCATTGCCAACAGAGGATATACAACAAAGTATTGAGATGAACTTTTGTTATTGACCAAATACTTATTTCCCACCATTATTTGCAAATAAATTCTTTAAAAGTCAGACAAAATGATTTTCTCAATTTTTTTTTCACATTTTGTCTCTCATAGTTGAGGTCTACCTATGATGTCAATTAACGGCCTCTCTCATCTTTTTAAGTGGGAGAACTTGCACAATTGGTGACTGACTAAATACTTATTTTCCCCACTGTAGTTATATACAGTACAACATGCAGTGAAATGCTTTTTTTACAAACGTTCTGCACCCACAGATCAATAGGGGAGAGGGGAGAAGGTAAACAGAATAAATATCAGAATAAATATGAAAACAGAATAAATATGTGCAACCCTGAGTAGAAAAAATAAATACATAAATAACTAAATACCTCTGTGCCTAATAATTCTGAGGTAGCAAGGAAATAACTTGGAGGTAGGTGTCTGGATGAATTTCAGTTTCTATAGTCACACTATTCTCCTCAAACAATTAGAAAGCACGTTCAGAATCACAGGGGCATCGGTTATTTCCCCCGCTCTGGAATAACCTTCCAGTTAATGTTCGGGACACAGAAGTCTAGGCTGAAAACTTACTTGTTCAGTGTAACTCGGCTTAGTAACAGGCTGCAGATCCAGGGATTCATGGACATAGGGAATTATTAAACTTGGATGTTGGTGCTGCCATCTCACTCTTTCACGTCGTCACTCCGGTTTGTGATGGTGAAGCAGTAGGACGCCAATGTTACAGCATGCTCCCATGTCTGTTACCTTCTGGCTCTCCTTTAAGTTAGGCTGTTACAGTCAGATCTGCCGCAGTCCGTCGCCACACTCTGATAATGTTTACATTCTCTGATCTCCATAAATCTAAACACCAATCTAATTACGTCTATGTGCCTTTTCTGAGTCAATGATGACCCACCGGCCTGGGCTGATGAAATGCTAACCCTGAGCTCCCCTGCCCCATCTGAGAATGACCCTGATCCTTTGTTTCATGCGTTGTTCACCTATTCTATTTTTGATTTCTATAAAGCCGCAGTTGTATAAAGTGCTATACAAATAAATTTTGACTGACTGATTGATTGATGTGTGTACATGTTATCCACACGTAGTGTATGTGTTACCTGCTCGTGTAGGACGGTGGCGTGGCGTGGCAAAGCGATCCCACTGTGCTACGATGATAGCGGCAATGCCCAAAACACAGACCACAGAGAGGTAGATGAGCCGTGGTTGCGGGGAACAGTAAAAGGAGTAATACAGCCATGGCACGAATGAGCCCATTATCAGCAATGCTATGCCAGAGTAATCCAATCTAAAACACACACATACATACACCATCAGAAAAATATCTCTGGCTATCTGTAGTCATTGGGATAAATTACAGATATATTTTATTCTGTATAATATATTAAAATAATATTTATATAATATAAATGACATAACCAAACCATGTCTTATACAGTGGAGAAAATAAGTATTACAAGTCTTCCCACCTAAAAAGAATGGAGAGGTCTAACATTTATCATAGGCACACTTCAACTGTGAGAGACAGCATCTAAAAAATCCATAAAATTGGGATGTATGATTTTTAAATAATTAATTTGCATTTTATTGCATTAAGTATTTAATACAATAGAAAAACAGAACTTAATATTTGAAACAGAAACCTTTGTTTGTAATTGCAGAGTTCAGATGTGTCCTGTAGTTCTTGACTACAAGTTTGCAAACACTGCAGCAGGGATTTTGGCCCACTTCTCCAGATCTTTCAGATTTCAGGGCTGTTGCTGGGCAACACTGAGTTTCAGCTCCCTCCAAAGGATTTCTATTGGGTTCAGGTCTAGAGACTGGCTAGGCCACTCCAGGACCTTGAAACGCATCTTATGGAGCCACTCCTTAGTTGCCCTGGCTGTGTGTTTAGGGTCATTGTCATGCTGAAAGAACATTGAATGATTGTTTGGAGAGGTGTCTTTAATACAGGTAACAATTTAAAACAAGTGGAATTAATACAGATAATGAGTGCAGAGTAGGAGGCCTTCTTAAAGCAAAACTAACAGGTCTGTGAGACCCAGAATTCTTGCTAGTTGGAAGGTGATCAAATGCTCATTTCATGCAATAAAATGCAAATAAATTATTTAAAAATCATACAGTGTGATTTTCTGGATTTTTTTTATTTTGTCTCTCACAGTTGAAGTGTACCTATGATAAAAATCTCCATTCTTTCTAGGTGGGAAAACTGGCAAAATATGTATCAAATACTTACCCCCCCACTGTAAACCTAGTCATGTGAAAAAGTTAGGACACTCCATGAGCGCCTTTGACTAACATTTATATGGCCCAGTTGATCTTCATTTAAACTAGACTGAGAGATAGAGGTGATAAAACAACATATAAAGAAATCTCTTTTAAACATCAATAAAAAAAATCTTGTGGAGAAAACATTCAGTTATAGGAGGAAGGAAAAGAGGAAATACCATCTATAGGGTATAGATGGTATTTCCTCTTTTCCTTCCTCCTATAACCATCTACCCATCTCTGACAATGACTGGAGGAAAGAATTTCCCACTCCTCTGCGCAGAATTCTTTCAGCTATTCTGCATTTCAGCTATTTCAGTCTTTGTACACACTGTCTTAAATTTCCCTTAACCCTCCTCTGATACAATAAAGATTTTTATTGGTTTCTATGATATTTTTTTTATTTAAGGTCTCCTCTCCCCCTTACATAGGCTAATCATTTGCAGCTGATGTGCTGCACCTGCTTCTAATTTTAGGCATTTTAAGCAAGAATAAATATGATTTACTAACATTTTCCTCACAATGTCTAAGTTTAAATATGTTAAAAGTCAAAGGGGTATCCCAACCACATGTGACTGTATTCCAACAGCCCTTTAGAAATCACAAATACTCACTTTGAAAATGTTCTGGAGACTTTCTCTGAGTGGCAGTAGACAGTGTGGAAGAGCCAAGAGAAGCAGAGACAGAGCACAGCTCCCAGAAAAAACATCCCAAACACCACCTTCTCCTGTAGAGGAGCCATAAATGACACATTCGGCCGCAGCATGGTCAGGGTGCCCAAGAACAGGAACAAAATCAGACCTGAGAAGAAGAGCATATCATAAACATCATAAACATGTTTATTAAACTCCATTCTTTTACTGCTATTATAGCCATTTTATGTTCTCAATTTTTTTAGTTTGCTCTTTGATTACTGCAGGTATTGGCCATCATCAAGTAAACACCAAATGTAAAGTCAGAGACTTTAACAAAAAGAGATAAAGCATTTGGGTACTTGGCAAACAGATATTGCCACACATGCACACAGTATTAGTCACAGACCCAGCATATGTGACCAGATGTTCCCTGTTTCTGTGTGTATCCTGAAGATACTTCCGAAGCAGGCTCGGAATGATGGCATGGGCGGTCGGTGACCGTGAAGTAGGTAGTCATTATCTTTCAGCCAATCTGGAAGCAGCTGGTATGGAATCACTCGCCAACGCCC
>JAVGWO010000029.1:1893818-1956318 GCA_034509495.1 Acestrorhynchus altus | reverse complement strand
TAATAAAGTAACTCTGATTCTGATGATTTGTTTATTAAATAAAAACTAAAACATAAAAAATGTTCCAGAATCAATAGGCCTTCTTTGATATATATGTAAAACCAGTGCAGGTTCTATGCATGTGCTTTAGGATTAACACCAAATGCATTAGTTATGCTGCAATATGTACAACCATTTGAGATGGTTTCTCATCACTCTAAACTTTAGATTCCTCACTTCCTGGGACACTTGAAAGAGAGATTCCAGACTTCTAAATACTCTTTTATGCTTTTCATCCTCAGACTTGCTGGCCACTAACCGCTCCTCCTTCTTCTCTGGTCTCCGTGGTGACCTGCAGCTGTCAGCAATGTTTTTGGACGAGTACCACGACAGGCTGTTTCTTGGAGGAAAGGATGTTCTTTATTCTCTTAGACTGGACCACACACACTCGGATGCTAAAGAGGTAAACACACCCATGCATTGATCATTGATGCATACAAACTCTAATAACTAGAAGTAAACAAAGAATCACGGCTGTTGGATTAACTCTGAGTGTAGTCAGTCAAATAAGGCATGTGGTGTCCTGAATTATAATGCACTTGCAACCATGCAAACTACAGTTATTAAATGTGTAATAGGATGCATTATTCAGTATTTTAAGCTATTGTTTGATATGTACACATAATGTATCTTTGAGTGACTTTAGTTAGGAAAAATATCCAGATGCAGTTTTACACACCAGCTCACGGGAGCCACATAATATAACATGTTTATAGCACTATAACAAAACCATTGTAGCCACTTTTTTATTATTTCAGGGTCAAAGTTTTACAGTGTTGCTGTCCTCTCAGTGTGATGCTCAATTCTCTTGGTTTGATATATTTGAGTTCAGCTTGTGATATGTGGTTTGCTCTAGTTTAAGGTTGTCCAGTTGTTTTTTCTAGGGAGAAAATGTTGGAGAGAAGACATGGTAAAAGCCAGACAGCAAGGGCTTTAGCTTCACTTGTTTGAGGTACACAGTTTGAGGTAACCTTTTGAGGTAGCCTTCCTTGGACACTGGCAACCCGTTTTTTCAGTTTGGTAATGCCAGCATTTTAAATTGATTAAAAGTATCAATAACCCCAGCTTTTGGTGTTATAAGGGCTAGCAGAGCTTTTCCTAATAGGGTGTGTATACATTTTGTGGGCATAAAAATAATGAACCAAGACTGTAACAGTTTGGGTTTTTTGGATTTTTTGGGTTTTACAAACAGACCAATAGCATGTGATGCTATGGCGTTCCCTACATACTGATCTCTCACTATTTAAAGGCAAAGATAAATAAAATGTTTCATTATATGGCACATATAAGTAGTCACAAACATATTTGCTTATACTGTTTCTAGTACTGTATGAAAATTGTGTTTAAAAATGTCATAAAAGTACAGATAATATCCAGGCTTTGGGTTAGCTGATGTTAGTGTTTTTATCTTTGTACATTTGCATTTGTTTTTGTCCTGAACCATTTCTGTCAGCTGTTTTAACGTAGTGTCAACAAAGTAATTGAAAAACTATATTAAGTTAATTAAGAGTCAATAATGGTGCACCAATTTTTACATTCTCTGGTTATTTTCTATTATCATTTTGTATATTCTACTACTTGTGAAGTGTTTCTCCTGCATTGACTGTATATTTTAATAATCTAATCCTTGGGAATCAGAGCAGCTTTCTCACATATTAATTCAGGTTTCAAATAAATAAGCCTCTACCAGCCCAACTATCACAAGAAACTAATTTAACCCACTCAATCCAACCACACACACTCATAAAAAATACAATTTAGCTCATATAAGCTAACCAAACACGCGTGAAAAGCTTTCATTTAGAGCATGCTAAGTATTATAAACATTGGCTTTCCCTCCCCTAATTAAGAATATGTGTCAATTACAGGATTATGGTTCTGTTTATGAGGCCTGCTTACAAGACAACTTTAAGTTTAGTGTCCGGTGTAAATGCAAACATGCTTGGATGTTATAGACTCTATAAGAAGTTTCATTGCTGGGTGGATTCTGTCTGCGGTTGCGTTACAGCAGAGGTTTTGGTGACACACTTCAGTTGTTATTTAGCTAATTACTGTGCCCTTCGTGACCAGAATTAGGAGTGCCAGGGTAGAGAAAGCATAAAATTATGCAGAACTGAGGAGTCTTGGGCCCTCATTCTCAATCATCTAATAATAGTCTAAACAAGTCACTCTGCTGAAATGACCTGTGTGTGCAAAAGAATAATGATCCGAGCAAATTGATCCAAATGTAAACAAGCAAAATGGAGATAACTTTAAATATCTCTTTCCTCAATGATCTCAATGTTTCTGTGCACTGGAAGCATTATTCTTAAGGTTTACATGGCCAAAAATATGTCTTTTTTAGGAAAACATTTTAAATCTAGTCCATTTAAATGTTAAAATGTTGTTGTTGTTAAAATTTTTACTTGCTTTAAGTGGCTTAATAATGTTGTATTTTGCTTGTTTAAAGCACTTTTTCTAGAAACAACTAAAATCTGCCAAAAAAAATCTCATAAAAAAAAAACCTAATAAATTTTAATTCTATCAAAAAATTGGTAGCACCTAGAATGAGTCAGATTGCAGTGCACGACTGAGATGGAGTCATACCAGATTGTCATGGAATCTCTCAGAATTGGCTGCGGGTCATCTTCAGTGACAAACCCCACTTTAGTCTTGGTGGAGACATCCAAATATAATTATGTGTGGAGGTACATGGTCAGTGCCAAGATCAATGGTTTCAATGTCTAGAAGGCCTGGTGTTTTGGTGTGGATTGCAATTTCAAACAATGCCAAATCACCTTTGGTCTTCATTACAGGCACTGTAGCAGCCCAATGTTACATTAATAACATCAGGCAGACACAGACACTATGTCATGGCCAGTCACATCACCAATCAGCAGGAACCCGAGTAAGAATATTCCACGTGCACGGACACCATTAGGAACCTCTACAGCTGACTACTTCAACAAGAAGATGACAAGCTCAGAATTTGTCCTGCATCTCATTTATTTCTAAAAAAAAAAAGCAGTTTATGAGAGGAGTGGCAATGACAGACTCAGTTATTATTCCCTATATGTTACCCCTATATAACATCAAAACAGTTCTGAAGCTGTAATTGTAAGTTAAAGTTGTTACATAATATAAGCTGCAAAGAAATCATTTTTTACTGTATATTAAATGTAATACCTCACTGTCCATCCACTGAACATCCTCCTCACAGCTGTCCTCCAGATTTTCTGTGAGTAGGGAAAATTCATTTCCATCAGCCCTGAAATAGCCACAAATTGAATATGTATCAGACTGAGCTGAGTCATTGTGTTTTGCTGTAATCATTTTATCATTGGCATTATGACTCTTGGCATTTCAAATCTTTGTCAAATGACTGGTAATTTGTGTGTGTGTGTGTGTGTGTGTGTGTGTGTGTGTGTGTGTGTGTGTGTGTGTGTGTGTGTGTGTGTGTGTGCGTGTGTGTGTGTGTAGTCCTCATGTCTCCTGGTCCTGGTCAGTCCTGGTGTGTGGGCTGGTCAGATGATCCAGATCGGAAGAGGAAGTATATTGCCATGGTGAGAGACATGTGAGAGCTACTGCCACCCTTGAGGTCAGGGCCTTTGACTTTTGCCCCAGACGCTGATGCTCCTTCATTCACCTTCTATTTTCTATTGACATAAAACCATTTAGACATACAATAGCACGTTTGTCATTTCAGCAGTAGCTAAGTCACCACTTTGAGAATTTGGGAGAACTTAAGGAGAACTATACTGAAAGGGATTTGTTATTTGTATATGATGTTTTTACTTTTAATATATATATCAGACGTCTTTGGAAAAATTGGAAAGTCCAACTTCAGCCATATTCAGTTTGCCTTACAGATGAGTAGTTCTTATAGATGATGTTAAAAAACACTGGGAATTTTAATAGCATAGTTTAAATCCATTGGAATTACAGAATTGAAGGTGGTAGACTTTTAGCATATTTGACCTTGTTGCGTAACAACCCATGATGGCAAGCACGCTATAATCTAAAGAAATAACCGAAGGCTAGATGACAAAAATGTGTTTGGGCTGTGTTTGAGTCTCTGAAGGTGCAAAACACTACTTTCTATAAGAATTCGCTTTACAGAAACTAAAGCACTGACTTAATGGGATGAATGTATAGCGTCACTTCCTCAGACTCACATTCCAAACAATGTTGTTTCCCCAGAATGAGATACAAAATCAAAACAAGTACACCAGACCAAGTATGACAACAGCCTGGATAACCCCGTAATAAAGGCTTTATTTAAACTAGATACAAGCTGTGATAATGATCCATGGAAGGGGGACAGGAAATATCTTCAGGCAGAGGAAGGATGCTGGGTAATGTAGGTGATTGCGGCATCCGGCTAGAGACAATCACATAACAGGCAATGACTGCAATACAAAAGGGAGTGATTCACTGATGATTAAACCATATGAATGGTGAGACTGCACAAAGGGTGATGTTGACCACCTTTGTGAAGACCATGAATGTTTTCAATATCTGATACTTCCTTTTTACCTCGGGTTTCAAAGAAGGCTAGTTTTAAGCAGAAACTTGAATAGGTTGATTTCCAGGAAACAACAAATTTACTAGAGTAAGAGATGTGACTCTTTTTTTGATCAGTGAAGGTGCCAAGATGTGGTGCTAGTGATCTGCTGCCCTTGAAAGTTCAACCTGAAACATGGGATGGGGTTGGGATGCACTGGAATTAAAATTTCTGTCTGAATCTGAAACTGAACACTGAAAATTTGGCCAATTCTTTTTTTTTCTCACAGATTTTCATTAATTTGGCCACTTTTTTCACCATTGCATAAATTGAATATCCCAAATGTTTTGTTTTTTTTATTTTCATACACAGCTGACGTTTACTGCATTTTGAAGAGCCTCACACCTCAGAATGGTTGCTATTTGATCACATCATCAGAAATAACTGTCATTGTTCAATATAAATCATTCAGATTTTCCACTAAATATTCAGGTTTAGCCTAGATTCAAGAGCATCTGATGTAATTTTTTCAAGACAGTATGACTTAAAATGAGTTGATTACGGTAAGTGGAGTCATGACATAACTTCATTTTGGGATCTCCCCGTCTCAGCCTTTGCATCATCCTGTTGTACAATTCGCAGCCTCTAACTCAATTTCACATCTCTTATTTACTACAATATCACCTCATTTGGTGGCTTTGGCTCCACACTACCAAGAAGCTGCTCCAAACTCCAGGCCAAAAGCCTGCCAGTTTGCCTTTCTGTTTCAGTCTTCAGGGGTGTTACATACTAGCATTTTTTTATTTTGTGCAGGATATGGAAAACTATCATTTTTTGCCTTTTCCTGAAAAAACAACAACAGAACAACATATAGAAATATAAGAATTTTTTTATTTATTGCTGAATTGCTTATCATTCTCTTTGTTTGGGTCCTGGGAGATGTTTTTGTTTCAGCCAAAGCAGTACTGTTTGTGCTTTATACATTTTACCTGTGTAGGAACGCTTGTTTGAGAGAGAAATGTTCCTTGTTCAGCTGCTTAACAGCACTAGTTTCTGCTAGATGGTTTTAAACTATAAGCAAACCATAAACACTTAATCATAGCAGTGGTCCTGATTAATGGTAGTTGTACAGTTTTAAAGTGCTGAAGGAGTAACTCACTTCATACTCAGTGCTCTGGGCCTGAAACACAAGCATAGGTCATCATCTTCGCTTGATACTCAGCTGCACTGCTGGCACAGCTTTAACTGGCATGAAAACTCCAGCTGCCTCAGTTTGAAGTTATCAGTTACATGGAACAAAATAGGGCTTTATGTCAGTGGCACACAGCTTCGAGTCCGTACACACACTACACACACATACACATACTCATATATGCCTATCTTTATTTACAACGAGTAACAGTAATTTAGAGACAGAGTCAGTTATACAGGATTGATTCATGCTGCTAATTAAGTGTTCCCATGACAAAAGCACTATTGTTTCAACAGCTTCGTCTGAGCCAGTACAATAATTTCATCATTAAGCTTGTTTTAGTCCTGAAGGTAAACTAATCTCATTTTTCCATTTTTCCAGTAATCGCAGTACCACTAAACCTCTAACCCACATAAGTACTGTATATACAAGCGCCTCTCCATACACCATCCATACACCCAGGTCAATATTGCTGAGGCCTGTGGTACATTTACATTTATGGCATTTAGCAGAAGCCCTTCTCCAGAGCGACTTACAAAAGTGCTTTGCTGTTCACTCAGAATATCCTTAGGTAGCAGACAAGGCTTGAATTCCTCACGCTTAGATTCTGTTGAAACAAATGTCTTTATGGAGTTAAATACTCCTTAAACAGATGAGTCTTCAGTCTGCGTTTGAAGACAGTGAGGGGACTCAGCTGTTCGGACTCCCAGGGGAAGTTTGTTCCACCATTTTGGTGCCAGAACAGAAAAGAGTCTGGATGCATGTTTGTTTTAAGGGATGGTGGGTCAAGCTCGAGTTTTGACCATTGCCATCGTGTATGTAGGGGCTGGTCCATTTTTGGCTTTGTAGGTCAACATCAATGATGCGGGCAGCTACAGGGAGCCAATGAAGGGAACGCAACAGAGGAGTTGGTAGTCCGGGTTAATATGGAGACAATTTTCAGTTGTTTCGAAAATGTATACATTTTCCAGACGTCAAATAGTCTTTTTTCTACTTCTCCAGATCCACTGGTCACTGCCTGCCAATCGGGAAGAATGTGTCCTAAAAGGAAAGGACTCTGAGGTGAGTGAAAATTATTTACCCCTCGTTTTCCTTTCTCTTTCCTCCCCTTACATGCTTGTTTGATCTGATTCCTGGGCCATTGCCTACAAGCTCTTATACTCAATTATAAGTGCAATCCTGGCCCAGACAAGTCCTGTTCCAAACGGATACGTGCCTGAACAGATCACTATCCAAATGCACCACTGCCAGAAAATATTTAAAACATAAAGAAAGTTTCTGTTTGGCTTAGACATGAATTAATTGCATGTGAAGTTGTAAAACATTTCCATGCATTCAAATATTTTAGAAGCATGAGAACACTGTGGAAGTTTATACACACACTACAGGAGCCTGAAGTCATCACTGATTTCAGGCTAGGCCTGTTGACTGATGTAGCAAACTTCCTTGAGTAGACAGTAAATGTTTTGCATGAGTCCTGTGGCTGTCCATGATCAACGTTCATTGTTGCATGCCGGTCACTTGATAGCTCTTCTGTCTGCTCCACTAACCATGGATGGAAAACGATCTAGTAAAGTAAATAAGTATGGTTTAATGTCCCTTCCTCAGTGCATGACCTACAAATTCCTTCTCTTGCTTTAGGCTACAGGACTTGCCACAATATTATAGAAAATAAAAAAAATAAATAAATAAAAAACATGCCTGTTTAAATGCCAGTGGTTACCATTCTACACTGGATTTCCAAAGCATGATCAAAGTGTGGCAAAATTACTAAAAGCTGTACACTGTACAATTTTCATTCATCATTGTTCAAATGACCCTTTGATGGATTGCCGCCCTGTCCAGGGGGTGTTCCTGCCTTGTACCCAATGATTCCGGGTAGGTTTTGGACCCACTGCGACCCTGACCAGTGGATAAGAAGATGAATGAATGATTTTTTTAATAAAAGAAGGACAATTACTGTCAGTAGAAGAAAACATAAAGTGTTGTGTTCTCAGGTTCATCAGAAGGTCCAGTTCCATACTCAAGTATTGGGTTCAGATCTACTAATAAAATTAAAATGTATTGATCACTCCACACATGGGTATCCAGACAGGAGTGTCTCTGAATTATGAAGGCTTTGTTCAAACAGGCAGATCAAATGATGATGATTTTTGAGCAGATCTAGTTTGAGCAGGGCAGATATTTGTAGCCTGAACAGCAGAAAGCAACATAAAATCCTGATTTTTCATTCAGATGCAAGACATGTTTGTATGTCGTACTTTACATGTGACTGAAATTGGATTTTCATGGGGGATTTTGGTCGGCACTCTCGGTGTTAGAATGTACGAGAAGAAAGTGAGGCACTTAAAACCTGTCTGCGAATATCACTAGAAGAGCTTAACAGACTTTACCAGGGAAGGTAAGACTGAAATACATTTTTGGTTAAGCAGCAGTTTGGAGGAATTCTTATGCTCGTGTGCTGTCGTGAATTTGTGACACTAGTAAACAGACATGCAGCAGAATCTCGTTAATCTGGTCCTCATTCGACTATGAAATGTCACAGATGTTGTTTTGCTTCATGATGATGACAAGCTCTTGTTTACTTAAGTATATGGGTTGAACATGTTTCTTGTTTGCTTAAAGGCAGTATTTTAAAATAGTACCTAAATTACAGCCTAAATTTGTATTATATTTGTTGTATCTTGCTTTAATTCACGATGTCTGTTTACTAGCATGACAAATTCGAGACACGAACTTAACAATAATGTTAGGTATTTTAACAGACATTAAACAAAGACAACACACAGCACAATCATAGAGTTAAACTTCCAAACCTTTTGCCACTTTTGGCACAGATTGTATTACCTGTATTATTGGGTCATTTTCCCCAATATTCGGGTAAATCTGGTGAATATTTCAGTCAAATTTATGCAGAAATATAAAAAAACACTAAAGGTTTCCCAAATTCTAAGCACCACTACAGATGACAGTTTAGTTACCTAGTAAATACCTCATACCCCGAAGAGTGATTACCTAGTGAATACCTCATACCCCGAAGAGTGATTACCTAGTGAATACCTCGTACCCCAAAGAGTGATTACCTAGTGAATACCTCATACCCCAAAGAGTGATTACCTAGTGAACACCTCATACCCCAAAGAGTGATTACCTAGTGACTACCTCGTACCCCAAAGAGTGATTACCTAGTGAATACCTCCTACCACAAAGAGTGATTACCTAGTGAATACTTCATACCCCAAAGAGTGATTACCTAGTGAACACCTCATACCCCGAAGAGTGATTACGTAGTGAATACCTAGTACCGCAAAGTGATTACCTAGTGAATACCTCGTACCGCAAAGAGTGATTACCTAGTGAATACCTCGTACCGCAAAGAGTGATTACCTAGTGAATACCTCGTACCGCAAAGAGTGATTACTTCTGGGAATACCTAGTACCGCAAAGATTGATTACCTAGTGAATACCTAGTACCTCAAAGCCTCATTACCAAATGAAAGCTACTACCTGAAAGATTGATTATCTAATGGATACCTAGTACTGCAAAGAACACTTAACTAGGGAGTACTTAGAACTGCAAGTACTGATTATTTAGTGAATACCTAGTACTTCAAAGTCTCATTATCTGGTGGATACCTAGTACCTCAAAAAATGATTATCTAGTGAATACCTAGTAATTCAAAGATTGATTGATATGCTAGTTAATGTTATTTGCAGGCCAGGTTAGCCTATCTGGTGTTCTGTTATCTGGTGTTCTGTTATCTGGTGTTCTGTTATCTGGTGTTCTGTAATATAGTACGATCATTTTGTTTGAAAATGTAGTTCATTTTTGTGTATTTAGCTTTGTTCTCACAAAATGACTGCGGTCTGTAGTGAAATGTGAACACAAACTATTTGTGGAGAGTAAGTGCAGTAAAATGGAGTTTTCTTTTACACCACGGAGTGATACACTCATAAAGATTTGATCCGCTGACTTAACTTATTCATGTTTCCAAGAACTCCTGCTAACTCCTGAGTCTCATAAAGTATAACAGCCTTCTCTGGCTTCTTCTCGCTTTAGCCTTCAGTTTCTGTCTCTACATAAAATACTGAGCTTACAAATGACTTTCCTAAAGCCTCGATAAAGTCTTTAGACTAATGATACACACACACACACACACACACACACACACACACACACACACACACACACACACACACACAGCATCTGTTAGTGTTTAGAGTGTCCTGGTCATAAAGTGAGGTCCAGAAGTGTTTCAGTGATTATGAGCTGTGGTGACTGGAGTGACACAATCGTTTGATGTGGCAGGTGAGGTAGATATTAGATGTTTGGTGTTTAATGATGCAGTTTATGTGTGCACATGTTCATGCGTGTGTATGTGAGTGACTGCGCACACACACACACACATATATATATATATACACACTGAATGAGCTAATGATGCACTTGTAGTTTTGAGTGTGTGAGTGTGGTGTGTGTGTGGGTGTGTTGGTGTGTGTGGGTGTGTGCGTGTGTGTGTGCATGTGCATGTGTGTGTGTGTGGGTGTGTGTGTGTGTGTGTGTGTGTAGGACATAGGAGGGCATTGTCATAGTTTCCTGGAGTAATTGGGTGGAGAGTTCACGGAATACGCCATAATCAATTCCTGCAGCGGATGACTTTGACCTTGCCCCTTTTTAGCTGGAGCACAGGATTGGTTTCCGCTGACCAGCGAGTGCCCTCTAAGCAGAAGTGGGGCAGTTACTGAGAGAACAGGATGGAGCATCACTCCACCCTCCTCCACAAAGCTTTCTTTATACCTTTCTTGCTTCTTCCTTACCTACTGTCTTTCTTTCCTTCCTCTTTAATGAGCCTGATATTGCTTTATTAATTTTACTTGAATCTGCAACAAGACAAATGTGTAGAATGCTACAGCCAAACTCAGTATAGTTACAGAAATGTGTGTGTGTTCTTGCAGACAGAGTGCGCTAATTTCATCCGACTCCTGCAGCCGTTTAACCGAACTCACCTGCTGGCCTGTGGAACTGGAGCATTCCAACCTGTGTGTGCACTTGTGCACGTCGGACACCGTGGAGAGGTAACACACACATAAGCATTGAAGCAGAAGTGCACACACACTATTATTCATACAGCCTATTGTTGCTCTTCCCCTTGATTTGAATGGGTTATATTCAGCTTCTACAATCTGCTGTAGATAACTGAGTCACACTGCAAAAACACAGAACAACAAGTTGAACACAAGCAGGAAATAATGGCCAGGATTTCAGAAAAACAAAGCTATCAGTTAATTTTATCTTTGCTTAGTCACTAAAGGGAAATGGTGACTCTTCAGCTGTTGGCTCTTTTTACCATCTTAACTTTTGAAATATAAAATTAGCAATGATTTTGTTTTAATTGTGTAAAATAAAAAAAATAATAAACTTTAATGATGAGACTGAAAACCTGTCATTACCATCACTAGGTGTCATTAACATCACAACCAGTTATGTGTTGGTAATGAAATTTTTGTTTGTTTGTGATGTGATGGATTTCTTAAATTCTTTCTTAAAACCTTGTTGTCAGTGTATATCTGAATTAATCTAATCCATGAGATTAAATTACTCTCTGAAATGTCACTCTTCTAGCTTGACTGACATGTACTCTCCTATTAGTCTTTGTTTTCATTATTTCAACATAAACCATTGTTGGCTTTACATAATTCCTTGTGATTTATGAGTGATTTTTTGTGATTCATGTGATTTCGCTTCAATTCATTTCACATCAAATAAAAAAGTACATGATTATTTTTGAAGGTACGTGATTTTTTATATATGTGTATAAATACATGTGAAATATATCCAACAAAGGTACAATTGAAAAGGGAGAAGTACAGACCCTCAAATGTTTAATACTGAATTGAATATGAATGTAATTCAGCATGAAATTACATAGAATTACATTAAGAAAAAAATAATTAAATATGTTGTGATCATAATGAAGATATGAAAAATATATAGCGACTGTCTGACTATGATCTATGAACAGAAATGAAGGTACAGGATTTTTAACAGGTCAACAGTCATCCCACCCACACACTGACCCAAGAGGTTATGACCCGATCACAAAAGGATAGAAAAACAAACATGCTGATTGATCATATAAACCTTGCTATCCTAAAGGCGCCACTCATATACATGCAAACAAACACACAACCCCTGCTCCACCCACCCACCCAACAGCCCTGCAGGGTGGACCCCAGCTCATTACATCTTTACTGAAATGTAACTAACACCAGCACGTCCACAGCCGTACACACTGTAGTAGTTTTATTACTGTTTAATGTGTTTAAGTGTGGAGAGCCGTGTGCCGCATATAAGCAACAGCTGGATCGTATAATCAACAGCAGAGGGTATAGAATGAAACACTGTGTTCAGGACAGAACAAATTAACTGCCCAGGCAGAGCATAGAGAGAGAGAGAGAGAGAGAGAGAGAGAGAGAGAGAGAGAGAGAGAGAGAGATTAAAGGCAGAAATGTAAGAGGCCTGTGATTGAATGAGACATAGGAAAGGGGGAAAGAGGGATGAAAGTGAGGTGAAGATGAGGTGTTGTGGAATGAAGGCCAGACAGGAAGGGAAAAAAGAAAATCAGAGGAGAAAACCCATGTTGAGTAAAACATACGCCAGGTGGAGAGGAATGAAAGAGTGAAAGATAAATAAAGGAAATCTTCTTAAGGGACAGAAAGAGGAATGAAAAGTGAAATGAGAGAACAGAGGGAAGAAAGAGAGAGAGAGAGAGGGTTGAAGGGTTGTGCTGGGACAAGGAGAGGGGGAGTTTCTCTTTTAATATTTCCCCTGTTGTTTAATCTCGGGGATGGCAGGTACTTGGAGTGAGTTTGTGTGTGTGTTTGAGAGACAGACAGAATGTGTGTATATGGGTGTGTGTTGGACCTCTGGACTGAACATCTGCTGGTTTCAGGGAGGGATGTAGAAGAGCATATCCTGATATGTATGCCAAGACTTTTGTGCAAAAGACATGCCAGTGTAAGAGAAATGTGTGCGTTTGTGTGTCATCACTAAAATACAATACGTCTTGGCTGGTGTTGTGGGGCTTGGGTTTGTTTTGTTTCTGCTGTTTAAAATGATCTGTCACTAATCTCACAATACAGACAAACACCCAATACTGTATTGTTGAATTGTGTAGAATGAAAAACAGACTTGACACTTCCACAGAAGTAACAGTAAATGAGCAGGTGTCCCATTACTTTTGTTCATCTAGTATCTGCTATGTTTATATTGACTGTGGTTTGACTGAATTGGTGCCATTGAATGTAATGTTGCTTATGACTCAATTTGACAAAGAAATCCAATAAATGGGGACTAATTAGTTGTAATTTGATGACTTTGAAAGTAAAGCATGTTAATATTGTAAATGTCCACAGTGTGTGTGTGTGTGTGTGTGTGTGAATGCACTCTGAGTGAGTGGAGCTGAGGTGCTATACTATAGGGACAACTACTGTTTACCATTTTATGTCGGTGCAACTTATGTTTGGTCTCTGCACTCAGTTTTAGGGAGAAAAATGTTATTAAAAAGAAAAACCCTAAAAATATAAATAAATATAGGGTTGCCACACTGTTGGTGCTTGGACCCCAAATAACAGTGTAATAACACACTGTAATAGCAATATAATAACATGGTGTAATAATGCTGTAACACAGTATAATACTGTGTAATAATGAAATAACAAAACTGTAATAACATTGTAATAATGTCATACCTATGTATATTATGTTCAATGTTATAACAGTATAATCACACTGTAATAACCTGACACAAACACTGAGAGGATATAATGTAATTACTGTGTCTTAATGATAAAAACATTAATAACAACAATAATAACATGGTGCAATAACAACTGCAAAAACAATGTATTAACACTGTAATCACAATATAATAGTGTAACAAAACTAAAATAGTGATGTAAAATGACAATAGTGTAATAAGAATGTGTACTAACAATGTAATAACAGTGTTTTAACAATACAATTACACAATATAATACATTATAATAACAGTGAAATAGCAACACAATAATGTAGTTATATTTCATAAGCATGTAATAATGTATTAACTGTATGTACTGACACTGGTGATCTTTTACCAATGAATCAAATATAGGGAAAATAATTTGATAAAGCAAAACATTTTAATGTTGTTAACAATCTTGTGTGTGTGTGTGTGTGTGTGTGTGTGTGTGTGTGTGTGTGTGTGTGTGTGTGTGTGTGTGTGTGTATTGAACCAGTGTGTCATTTTAAACTATTATAGATTAATTTATAGCCTTTGTTGAATCACAGTTATTAAAACTTTGTAATGTGTGATTCTGAAGTGATGAAATGTGTGATAAAGTTACATTATATTGTATTTCCTGCTGACAGCATGTCTTCTCATTGGACCCATCCACTGTGGAAAATGGCAGAGGAAAATGCCCACATGACCCCAAACTGCCCTTTGCCAGCACATTCACTGGTATGTTCTGCATTAATGTGCATGTAGATGAGTTCTGTGTGTGCATGTGAATCTGTGTGCTTAGGCATTTCAAATGCACGTGTGCACAATTCTGATTGTGTTAGTATTGTACCATTGCTAAAGAATGCATCTACCATCCAATTATTTATTAACAACCACCAGGGTCCATTCACACATTTCAAAACAAGGTCAGACTTTCGTTGTGGATAGTTTAAGTTTCCTTATTCATGTACATGTAATTTAGTTCAATTAACATACATACTTTATACAGTAATGATTATTAGTTTATCATGCATCAAACCTGGTTGTAATCTGTTATAGATTATCAAATCAATTATCATTATCAGTAATTAGATGTTGGTTGCCATACAAGGTGTTTACAAATTGATACTATTGTGAAAAACATAAACAGTATATTTTATATTTATATTTATATTTATATTATACCTTTAAAATGACATATCTAAAGCTTTTTTGTTGTTTTAATGTTGATATTGTCTAATAGTAATTTATTGAACTTTGAAAATATCATATTTTCTTGAGCCATATTGGTCTAGAGTAAACATCATTTTTTAGACTGTGTGTTGTTTTGCTGTTTAAACTGTGTGGTTGTTTGTTTGAGTATGCTTAGATGCTATTTTGCTTATATAAAACCTCACTATTTTGCTTTAGAATGAAGCATGCTGTTTTGTGGTGTTTTATTTTATCATGGCCTTATGGGAAAATACATGCTCTGCTTCTATTGGCTGGTTTACAGCACTACAATGGGCTCACAGACACCATATATTATAGCTTGGTGTTAACACTGTACTTATTCCCAAATTTCACTGGACAGTATTGCTGTCTATTCTCATTGTAGCATGATGTGCTGTTAACAGGCTGAAGAGATTCACAGCCTTTCAGCCCCAGGTTTAACTTTATTTGGTTTGACAACTAAAAAATAAATGAGCACTTGTTCAAATGAGGTAGTCCAGTTTGGATTTGAGGGAGTGGGTGAGTGAGAGACGTGATCCTTTGCATGCAATGTTTGCAATGCAGACATTGGAACGAGCTGCTCTCTAGTATCGACAACACTATATTTTTCTGTTGCTGTAATGATTTACTGCTTCACCAGCTTTGAGTTGGTGGGCTGGTGATTCAATTCTGAGCTGGTAAATTTAGCAAGTCAAGATAATTTTGAACTTGTCCTGTTTTTCAGCTGTTTTGTTTTGTTCATGGCAGTTGTTGTGCTTTTGAAGAAGGACACCACACTGTCAGGTTCACAGCATTTCAGTTTTATGTACCAAACACAAATTATTCATCTATGCCCTGTTAAATGCAGTTTGACATTCTTTGATGGGGGCATTCATTCATGTTCAGCATTTTCGGTACAAAAGTGGTAAACATAGCAGAAAGTCCAGCACAACCAAACAGCCTGAAGGCAGTGCAAGCGGAGTAGTGTAGAGGAAAATCTCACATCAGGACGAATGTGTGAGCTTATATTGTGCTGTAGAATTGCCAGACAGGGGAACTGATTGGATTTGTGTGTGTTATGGTGTGTGTGTATATATCTCAGGGTGGAGCTCAGCAGTTGTCAGTAGACATTTGGTTTATAATGCTTTTCAGATTGATTACACTGACAGGAGTCATCATTCAGATGGTGTGTGTGTGTGTGTGTGTGTGTGTGTGTGTGTGTGTGTGTGTGTGTGCGTGTGCGTGTGTGTGTGTTTGACTGAATTTTATTGTTTCTGTGAATATAGGTGTGTCCCTCTGCATGTGAGCACATTTTTGTACCCCCCCTTTAGTGTGTGTGTGTGTGTGTGTGTGTGTGTGTGTGTGTGTGTGTGTGACAGCCACACTGCTGAAACTCTGGAACTTGGCCAGATCAGTTTGCCAGATGCAGTGGATTATGGGACACATTCTGGAGATTGAGAAATTTTGCAGAGGCATGCTAAAGCAGTCAGATCAGATTTAGTTTTTTTGGCTGCTACATATTTAGACAAGCCATCAGTTTACGGCATCTATAACTGAAATAGCGGGACTAACCGATGAATGTAGTCTTAATAGGGTTTGAAGTAAATGAGTTCCCTGTTCATATTTCACCAGAGAAATCAGATGTATAGGTTATATCTCATTTTCTGGGCAGAAAATCAGGTCACTGTTGTGATTTGTCTAAGACAGAGATAGCAATACTCATGTAATATTACTGCACTGAAACTTCAGTGATGCTTTGATTTGATTCAAACTGGGAGCAGCTCGGGAGTTAAGTGCCTTGCTTAAGGGCACTTCAGTCATGTCCTACCAGTTCAGAGATTCGTAACAGCAACCTTCCAGCCACAAGGCCACGAGGCTAATTATGTTATAAAGTTATAAGGAGTGTTTCTGCCTGATCGAGGCACAATACAAGGCAGCCAATCAGAGTGGAGCTTATTTATATATTGACCAGTAACAAAAATATTCTGTTTAATTGACGGAGATAAACAGAGGGCAGTAAATGCTCTGTAAAAATGTAAAATGCCGAAACTACACTGAAATTAATAAAATGCAAATCAGTTATATTAGAATATAATACATCTATTCAATTATTGCATAAGTAAGAGAACTGCAAGGCAAATATGTCCTGCTCATATGGATTTTGTGGAAAGTGTACAATTCAAGTAAATTCATAATTTATACTTGAATCTGAAAATGTAAGAGCTAACTTTCAGGTTTGTGCTTCTGTTTTGGGTCTTGTGAGACTATTTTTCTTCTCGAAATCTGTTCCAAATGATCGTGCCTCAGTTTAATTGCTTTATCATGAGTGTGTCTGAGATGTGTGTGTGTCTATAGATGCTGTTGCACTGCAAATACTTTCCGATGACCCAATAAAAGAAAACAGAAAAGCCTTGTGTTTCTTTTATTACAGCAACGTCTTCTCTTCTTACAGATGGCTCTATCTGTGTTTATATCTGTGTGCATTGAGATTGCAACAGGCCATCTGATATTTGCTGGTCCCTTGTGTCTGTTTGCTTAGTAAATGGCACCAAATGTGTTGTAATGGATTTGATTAAAGCAGCACTTATGAAACCAAGCTGTGTTGCTGCTCAATATCTTTTTCTCTTTCTCACTTTCTCTTTTTCAGGTGGAGAGTTATATACAGGGCTGACAGCTGATTTTTTGGGAAGAGATTCTGTGATTTTGAGAAGTTTGGGGAATCGCTCTCCCATGAGGACTGAAACAGACCAGAGAATACTGCATGGTAAAAACATGCCCACAGTCCACAGCTGAATTACATCATGTCCTCGTCTCTCACTGTCCCAGATCATATTGCTAGATAAAGGGATGATGTATTAAGAGTTAGACTTAAAAGAACAGTAAAGAAAATAAATACCTCTTGGCCAGGTTTAGACAAGAGGATGTGTTGTTTGGGCTCTTCATTTATCACAGAGACTTTGTTTTAGAAAAGATCTGCCTCTCTCTTTTCTAAATTCTTTTGTTTATTTTTTTTTATTTTGAAGTAGTTAGATCCACAAATCATTAGCTCATCGTTAGCACACCCTCACATCTTCTTCCCATTACAAAAGTGAATGTAATCTACTTTAAGGTGTCCAGTCATTACAGTCAACCTTACTCTCACAAGGGGCCCATCTAGTTCTCATTTACAGTGTACAGCCCAGTTTTAAGCCCTTCTGTTCCCCTCAGGGACCCTGGTGGGCATCCATAAGTGTGGCTAGCATGGAACCCATGGACAAAACGTTCTTTTTTCCTGTTGGGCTACCATTTTAAGCCCACTGGGCTATTGAGAAAACATCATTCCACAAGTGCTTGACCTGCTGCATGTGGGCTGATTCATCATTGTCAAAGATGAGGTCCTTTTTTGCCTTTTTCTTTAAAGTATATGAAAAGTTCAACATCAAAATATAATTAAACCATCACTACTGACAAACTTCTGACAAAAATTCACACCACCAGAGGCAAAGAATGGGAATTTGGGGAGGGAAATTTGTGAAACAGATATTGGGTTAAAGAAGAAAATGAGAAGGAAGGGGCTGTTTGCTTTTTTGAAGTTATATATTTGTCAATCTAATCATTACAAATAACTCTATTCTGTTGAACTCTTAGCTCAAAAACACTCTGGATGATCAATTTCCAACAGGATTTCTGAGATGTGAATGTTTTTTTTTTTATAAGCAAAAAAAAACAAAACAAAACAAAAAAGAAACTCTCAAAATCTAGGCATGAAGTAATTTTTTTTTTTTTATCAAAATGAGGTCAAATATCTAAGTTCTGTTAGTGTTTACATCGTAAACGAAACTTTGAGTGACTTCAGATCTTAAAACAACATCTATCATGTAGTCCACACTTGGTCGGTTTCCTGTAGAGGAATTTATTAAAAAAAACAAAATCAGCAAAATGAGTTAAAGAGGTGAATTCAAACTACAGTCTGACTGTTTGGTGTTTATGTGTTTGTTAAGAGCCCAGGTTCGTTGCTGCCCACCTTATTCCAGACAGCACAGACAAAGAGGATGACAAAGTCTATTTCTTCTTCACGGAGAGAGTAAGCGAAGCCGGAGAAAGGGAGGGTGAGGCAGCCATACACACCCGCATCGGACGAGTGTGTGCGGTGAGGCTCCACAGAAGACACACACATACACACACCCACCTTCACAGACATGCCAGAAGCCCCCAGAAGAGGATTACCTTTGCCAGATAGGTTCCCAGCAGGAGCAGCCTATGGAAACTAAGAGTGAAAATCCATACAGCTAGAGTTACACACTCACACTCACACTCACTCTCTCTCACACACACACACACACACACACACACTGAAAAAGAAACAAGCATACCAGAACAATTGGTATGTTTCTTTTCCCACCGTATACACACAGCTGTGGAATGTTTTGCATACCGTCGCATCTCACATGAACACACTCACCCTTTGAAATACAGCACTCATACGGTACTCATACACGTGCACACACACACACACACACACACACACACACACACACACACACACACACACAAACACACAAAGCACACATGCTTGTCCAATAAGCCATAAGGTGAATGTCTCTCTTAGGACTACAACTCAGCGGTCAAAGGCTGTTGGTTAAGGGTCACTCACACGTTTTCTGCTCCATCTACTATTTACGATCCTCAGGACTCACACACACACACACACACACACACACACACACACACACACACACACACACACAAGCATTTCAAGCGAGTTACTCTTATTATCAATTACAAGCACACACACTTGCTGTGAAGACAGACATTATCAGCACATGTTGAACATGTTGAACACATCACAAGTCCTGACATCATGTGTGTCTCTGAGACGCTAATCACTCCAATGGTACGCTTCTGAATTGCCATGACAACCCTTCCGTAACAATGCTATGCGCTCCATAACTTGACTATGGTCTGACATGTTATGGGATGTGAAAAATGATCCCTTTCTCACGGGAACTGTTAGAAATAAATGTTTATACAGAAGCAGGCGGCATTAACAGGTGCTTGGACACTGATACACACACGCGTGCACCCGCATGCTCAGCTTAGTGGGCCTTAGTGACAGTTTTGTGGCCCATAGAGCTGTGCAATTAAAGCCTGAATGATCAGTCCTCCTCAGTGTACTGTACACTTCAGTATTAGTCTGGGTTCATTGCAAAAGACCAGCTTTTGGTCACTGAAGCACAGATGCCCGTGGAGGGCATAGAAAGGGTTGTGATGATATGAAGGTAAAGCTAATCTCAAAGGAGCCTCATTCACCAATATCTTCCTAAGCATTTTTTTACATTTTTCACAGCTATGCATCTATAATGTGTGTAACATAATTTGAACAAATCATAAATAAGAAAACATCGGTGAAGGTCACAATCATTGTGAAAACTGCGTATCTGTGTTCAAAGAAGAATTTCTTCTTAAGAATGGTTAGTATTGTTAGTATAGTAGAGGCCCAATGTTACACTGAGATTTGGCTTTACCTTCTTGTGGTTCTACTATATTTTGGAGTACTGCTGTGACGATTTGATTGCATTCAGCTACAAAAGTGTTGGTGAGGTCAGGATGTTGGATGATCACTAGCTAACTTTATCCCCAACTCCCTGCAAAAGGTATTGGATGGAGCACCATCATTCCAGAGAACACGGTTCCACTGCTCCACAGCTCAATTATAAGGGGCTTTATACTCCTCCAGTTCACACCTGGAATTAGGTGTGGTGCCAACTGTTTCATATTTATCTGCTCCACAGAGTACTATTCTGTACTAAACTGTGTGTGCATTTGCACATCTGTGTCAGCAATGGGTGCATCTTAAAATAGCGGAATGCATTCATTAGCAGGGGAGTGTGATGAAGTTTAGTGTGTAGTGTATTAAACTATCAAAAATTACAGAGAGCACATCTGTATTTCAAATACAGACAGCAATTAATACATACAAAAATACACTACACACACACACACATATATATATATATATGCCTCAAATGATGTACTATGTGTATTTTTGTGTTCCAGAATGATGCAGGAGGTCAGAGAGTGCTGGTGAATAAGTGGAGCACATTCATTAAAGCTCGACTAGTGTGTTCAGTTCCTGGACCTCATGGCATTGACACACACTTTGACCAGCTAGGTGAGACATTATGCATCATACACAAAAAAAACATTTTGTCTCCATTTTTGCTTTTCTTCACTTTTTGACACAGTCTCAGTCTTGTTCTTTCATTGTCGCTGTTCACCCTTGGCATTAACCTGCATTTCACCTGAATTTCATGATGATTAGACCAATAAAAAAGCTGCAAAACTACCTGGAATTAAATATTGTGTTTGTTTGTAGAGAATGTGTTTCTTCTGAGGACCAAAGATGAAAGAAACCCAGAAGTCTATGCTATTTTCAGCACAATCAGGTATTATTTGAGTTTAAGTCATAACTCTTTAATGCTCACAGTAAATAACACACACTTGTATCTCCATTTTGCCATTTTTTTACTTTTTAACATGAAGTGAATCTAACAGCTGTTCTTTGTATTGTTGCATGAATTCATGATGAATGGACCAATAAAAATGGTCCAAAATCACTTGCAAAAAAATATTTTTACATTCAGTTACAATGAAAGTCAGTGGATTAATTTTCTTCTCCTGTAAAGCTGACATTTTGGTCAAATTCATAGTGTTGTGTGTGTTTGTGTCTTTCTACAGTAACATCTTCCAGGGCTTTGCAGTGTGTGTTTACAGCTTGGCTGATATTCGTGAAGTGTTTAATGGGCCGTTCGCCCATAAAGAGGGTCCAGACTTCCAGTGGGGAGCATATGAAGGACGAGTTCCTTATCCACGACCTGGAGTGGTAAATCTGCCACACAGACACATATTCAACACACACATATTAAGTATGTGGAAGAATTATCAATCATGTCATCCAGTCATCAAATTCACTAATTTCCAACTGTTTTAAGTCCCAGTTTAAATGCCAGAGGAGCCCTGCAATGCATGTTTACCGCTCTGTCCACATGTACATGCTCGACTTGCATGCAGACTCTCACTGATCAGCAAAAAGAGGCGGGGATTATGACATCACTGACCAAGATATTGGGTTATAGGGGAAAATGAGAAAATGTTTGCTCTCTTCTTTTGCTCACACAGTGTTCAAATTTCTGAATAAAAGTCCTAAGAAGGGATAAATACTGATACATTCATAAATAATAAAATAATAAAGGATATTCACATTTTATTTGGACTACTGTCAAGTATTTTGAAGAACTCTAAATATCCTTGTCAATCTAATCATATACATAACTCATCTAAATTCTTGCATTGTCAGCTCAAAAACACTCTTAGAAATTCTTAGAAATATGTAAATTCTCTTAATTTTCACGTCAAATTTGAGTAGACTAGGATCCCTGTCTAACTAAGAAAACACCTCATGAAAGTGGTGTAGGGTTTTAAAGGTTAACTACCACGGTTCCACTGATTCAGTTGTGTGAATATGTGCATGTAGCACATAAAGCTGCTTTTGTTGTACTATTTAAAAATATATGTATTTCTGGAGGCTAAGGGTTCTACTGGTTCTCTAATGAGTTCATGAGAGATCATTTGCTTTTCCTTTCTCTCTTAGTGTCCCAGTAAGATCACTGCTCAACCAGGCCGTGTGTTCAGCAGTACTCTACAGTTTCCTGATGCTGTGCTTCAGTTTGCTCGTTCCCATCCACTCATGTGGAGAAGTGTGTACCCCATACACCGGCAGCCTCTTCTTATCCGCACCAGTGTTCCCTACAGGCTTACACACGTGACTGTGGACCGCACACAGGCCGAGGACGGACCCTATGATGTCATGTTCATTGGCACAGGTCAGATTTCCATGATTTTGCTACAAAAAAACATTTTCACCATATCTTCACTGGACAATAGCCATTTAAAATGTTTAAATATGAATGTGGAAGTTACAGGGGCCCACGGGTGACATCCTGTATAAATAGAAAATAAACAATGGGAAAAACATAGTAAGACCTCATTCGCATAGGGTTGCCACCTGTTCAGATTTCTTCTGACTTCAGTCCTGTTTTTCATTCAAACAAGGAAAAGTGTGGTTTTGAATATAATTTCCCCATTTTTCTGTAACGAAAACCATGCAGGGACCCCCAGGACCCCCTTCCCCTGCAGCCAAATGTCGAACTGTCCAGTTTTTAATGTCACAAAGTAAAGAAGATTTTTTCCTTCTCTTGTAAATGTCCTACTTTGGAGATATGATGTTTTATTTCACTGAATGGATTACAATGGAATGCAGTTCATCATGTTTGAACACATTTCCCTTAAAACACAGATTTACAGTACATCACTGTCAGCCAGTTGAGTGCATTGAAAAGACAGGCTTTATCAAAATGTCAGTAAATAATGGAATATTAACTTAAGTATGACAGTTTAACTACTCACTGCTGGCTTCAGTACACTTGGCCTGCAGTTTAAACAGTGGTGTTGTTGATAAATTGATGTAAACGCTATTTACTTTGTAGATGTTGGTACTGTCCTGAAAGTCATCGCACTGCGAAATGGCAACTCATTGGCCAGTGAGGAGATAACACTGGAGGAGCTGCAGGTCTTTAAGGTATGTGTGTATTTTCACATAGATGTGTGAATGAATATTAATGCAGATGTTTCTGTATCTGATGGTCTGTTCTGTTTCTTCACCAGGTTCCCACTCCCATCACCTCCATGGAAATCTCTGTAAAGAGGGTGAGCTCATTTTTCCACCACTTTCCTCGTATGCGGACGTATATGTGTCATATACAGAGTCAATGATTCCAGTCCTTCCATGATTGTAGGCTCTTGTTCACTCGTTCACTCAGCTAGTGTGAACAAGGCACTTAAGTGGAAAAATGAATTTCCATATGGCTTTTCTCATGGATAACGTTTGGATGGTCTTGTAGGCTTGTACTCATGGATAGTCATTTTGCAAGCACTGTCTAGTGGTGTCTGCTGATAGAACACCACTGAAAAAACTTTAAAAGCCATTTGATCAAGAGACTATAATCATGGATTCTATCGTAATGATATTTGTTTCCATTATATCATCTGCAGCAATCTCTGTTTGTGGGTTCGAGTGTGGGCGTGGCTCAGGTCTTACTACATCGGTGTAGTATGTACGGTAAAGCTTGTGCTGAGTGCTGCCTGGCCCGGGACCCCTACTGCGCCTGGGACGGTCAGGCATGTACACGTTACACACCCAACAGCAAACGGCGCTACCGTAGACAGGATATCAGACATGCTAACCCAGCCCTGCAGTGCACTGATCAGAACCAGAGTGGTGAGTGAGAAAAGGAGAGAATGGAATGTATATGGATATGTATGTGTATGAATACAAGTGTTATTTTGTGTGTCCATGTGTGCATTTCTATCAGAATAGTGAAATTAACTCTAGATAAGTTACATTTCTACAGCTTGGAAATGCCCACACCTGTACAAGTTGTGAGGTATTGGCTCTTCAATCCACATTGTCCCATGTTTACAGGGGACACATCATAGAAGGTATTACCCCCCACAGTGAACGGCACTTTGGATGCTAACTATCATGACTAACTGCGTGGGGCTAGAATTTTCTGTGCAAACAGAAACAGTGACTCTGACAGAAATTACAACCACATACAGTGTAACAGGCCCCACATGCATATCCCACAGGTCAGTGCAGTGTTCTCTAGATTCCATGGAACATACCAAAAGTCATGGGACACAATAATTAGTCCTTGTCTGGTTTTCAGTGCATATGCAATCAAGTGAAGCAAGTTATTGAAGCACTTAAACACTGCTTAACTCCATTTTCCTACAACTAAACACTTGCATTAATGTATGGTCTACTGAACCTATTTTCTAAAATATCCCATTGGATTACCAAAAAAAAAGAAATCAAACCCCTCACAAACTGTAATGTCAAATTCCCCATGAAGCAGCATAACATCCAAAACAGACATAAATACAGTGCCAAGCTGAAGCACATTTTCTGGCAATGGTCTTCTTACGATCAGAAAACAACAAAATATTTGCTGTAGTCTTTCCATTGCATGTCTCTGAATTACTCACATGCTCCTGATAAGATGGAGAAGTGGATTTTTACAAATTTAAGGGGAACTTATTCTGTTACACTGTAACGAAAGTGTGAATTCTCTTTTTAGTCAACAGCCAAGTGGATGGGCAAAATGCAACAAGGAGTCCACCTAAATTTCCAGAATGGAGAGCATTTTCTTAAAATCCTATCTAGAACACTGTGTTCATGTGGACAGAAATCTTAAACATCAGCTCTAATTCAGCTATTTGGACAGATACAAACTGACACACTGACCAGTTTCACAATACATGATTTTAGTCCTGATTTTCAGGTCACTGACTGTTTTTTGAGATTGAAAACAAAAGCCTCAGGTCGGAGGGCAATCAGCATTCACTCTGTGTTGACACAGTTTGAGAACTTGCCAATTGATCTCAGATTCCTTACAGAGTTCCTGACAAACATCCCGCAGCTTTGATATCCAGACCTGTCTGGACCACTACCTACATCCAGTAGTGTAAAAGACTTGGGTCAGGAGGGAAGTCGATTCCCTGAACTGCCCTTGAGCAAGGCATTTAATTGATCAGGTTGTGGATAGGGCTGTCCCTACATGTGCACACTGTGCCTAGTGTGTGAATTCACTAGTGTGCCTGTGACAAATTCCCCTATATGCACATTTTTGTTCACAACAGGTCAAGGGTGGATTTATACATCATCAGCAAGCATGGCTACAAGAAGAAACGGGTCTTACCTATAGCATTGCATCAATTCTTGCATGTTTTTTTGTGACAAAATGTGTTTGTGGACATTCGGCAGACTGATCGCAGGTTGGTCTTGTAATTCATGACTGTGTGTCATTGATCAGTCATGTAGTTTGGAAACCACAAACAATAATAGATTTCCGATTACAAGTTGTGTAGTGTGAAGAGTAAAACATCTGACAGCTTTGAACATCATGTAATGTGTACATGGCATGAACACATGGTGTTACCAAGTTCAGAGGCTGGCATGTCGTATGAAGGGCACATATTTAGACTAGTGATAATGCAGTGTCTCTGGATAGCTCTAGGTGCTTTTCAAATTCTGTTAACAGATGCCAGTGTTATAAGGAGGGCCAGTTATGCTCTCTTGAAATCCCAGCTATGCATGGCTGTGGCATTGCCAGGGATCAAACTTGCAATTTCCCAATTGGAGGGAGGAATTTTGATTGCTGTGCCAATTGGTGGAGTACAAAGTATAGAAAACAGTATATTAAAGCTAATCTGTGTACATTTTACAAGAATACAAAATATTTGCTTCTTTAATAGTTTAAGTTAATAGAGTGTTGCTTGCATATGAGTGGGCTATAGTGCACACAGTACAGAGGTTTGGGCTTTGGCACAGATGACTACACACACACACACAGACTTTGCATATACTGATCACAGCAAACACTCAAACATACTAATTGAAGAGTTCCCTTATGTTTCTAAGGCATGCCAACAGTTACAACACACTCACTTGCAGGGTCTGTAAGGCTGCTTGATATACATTGGCTGTTAGCTCCAGGTTAAAGTGCTAAGGAGGCTTTTGTTGCATTTGTTGTTTCTGAGTTCAAAACTTAATGAACATTTTGAACTCAGAAACACGCAGCAGCTGAAAGGTAGTTGGACAGATCACACTTCATCTCTCATCACCTTAGATGGAGAGTCATGGAAATGGAACAAAAGAGGAAGGGAGGAGAGCAGGGAGGTGTTTACACACCTGAGAGTGCGGATGAGTCTCAAAAAAAAAACTCTGACCCGTAGAGCCCATCTCCTACACACTTACACACCCACACTCGCATATACACACTGCTGCATTTCGAAACCCCTGTGAGTTTAACCTCTGAATGAACCACTTTGAACCTTTAGATCAGTGACAGGTCCTTCACAGCATCCATACACACACACCTAGCTGCATTAGGGAAACTCAGAGTTTGACCTTTCAGTGAACCACAGTGGACTGTCATGTCTGTCAGCGCCTGTGTGTATAGAAAGAGATACACACAGTCTGCTCACATCACTGGGTCACCTGCTTTTGTTTGGATTTTTGAAGAAATGTGTGTCTTTATACTAATAGTGTGTTTTGTTTGTAGTGGAAGACATTGACATGGCTGAAGACAGGGTTGTGTATGGCACTGAAAACAACAGTACGTTTCTGGAGTGTGTTCCTCGCTCTCCACAAGCCACTGTGACCTGGCACGTACAACGGGACGAACATCTGGAGGAGGTGAGAGAATGAGAATGCACAGCAAGGGTCTGCATCTTCACATTCACACATCTGATCCTGATAATAGAAAGAGCCACCCTGTAAATATTCTTTCAGTAAGACTCGTTCGTGCCTTTAGCTACCAATTGTGTCAATCTCTGTTAAAGGACGTCTCCCTAGTGGCACAGCCATCTAAGTCTTAGGCCTGTCATCAGGAAACTGCAGGTTCATTGACCCAGAAGTTGTCCACAAGATTGCTGAAATATTTTTTTCTTCCCCTTCCCTGCAGATGACCTTGGATGAGCGTGTGGTTAAAACCGAAGAGGGCTTGCTGTTCCGTCGCGTGTTACGGCATGATGAAGGCGTTTACGTGTGCCGCTCACGTGAACGTGGCTTCACTCAAACAATCTCGCGCATCTGGCTGGACGTGTTACGAGGAGACACCCTTTCTGATTTACTTTCACGTGACAGTAAGCAAAGGGCATGGCCCCCATGCCCCACCCACATTGGTCCGGCCAGTCGTACCCCAGCACGAGCATGGTTTAAAGATGTCCTTCAATTGATTGGTCCATCAAATCTCCCTCAAGTCGAACAGTACTGTGAGCGTGTGTGGTGCAATGAGAAGCTACGGCGGAAACACAAGAGCATGATGGACAAATATCGACAAGCACAAGACGTAGCACGGAAAACCAGAGTCACCAAGAACACGGGAGAACGGAATCGTACTCCACGAGATACAAGCAGCAGAAGAACACACACACTGAGGGAGAAATGAGAGATGGGCTTATGGACAGAGAGGGTTATCAGTTTATCAGGACTATAAAGACACACTCAGACAAACGCACTCTCTGACAGACTGTAAGATGTTGTATATAATGTGTGTTTACCTTCTCAGCTCTTCCAGTTTAAGATGAACTCTGCAAACCCAAGAAGTCATATTTGTATTGTATCATCTGTTGACATGCTATTCTGTGATGTCATTTGTCATTTATCTAGACGACAGTTGGTGCTCCAACCCGAAAAACAGAGACTTTATGGGTCTACTTTGCTTTTGTGAAATAATCATAGTTCTGTGCAAAGCTCTCTACAGTATGAGCTGACAAGATTTTAATGTTAATTACATTTCTCTCAGAATGCTTGAGTATACACTGCAAAAAGATATCTGGATAAGCCAAAGCTTCCAGAACGCAGGCTAGATCTAATAATTCTCAAAAATTCTCTTTACATTTCCATATGGCAGTGATGAATAACTTTGTTCATTTCCATTGGAAGTAGTAAAACAATCTGCCAGTGCATTTAATCAATGGAGTATTTAAAGTAAAATGTCTAGAAATAGGTTGAATGATGATGTTCTTAAACCGTCTCATAAGTAGAAAACCATAACAAGATATTTTTTGAGAATATCCCAAGTTCTCATTCAGAAGATCTGCTCAGTGCATGAGCATCTGAATTTGCCATTTAGTTACTTGATATTTGCCAACTAAAGATTTATCTGATGTTGCTCTGCTAGTGAAATGTCTTACATTTGGCCTGGAACTACAGCACTGACTCAAGGTGAGTCCAGCTGTCAAACTGGCTCATGACTTTGGGGCTATGTCTGGCCCACACAACACATGCCATAACCCTAGTCTACTCCTACTCATGACATTTGGTCCATGTCTGGCCTACACAACACATGCCATAACCCAAGTTATGCTCAGCTTATGACAGTTTGTCCAGATCCATCCCATACAACACTTACCAGTGTTGTAACTGGGCTGTAAGTGGCCCATATTTGCCTCCAATGTGACATTTATCTGGGTTACTTGTTATAAATGGCATGTCATACACATTCATGGCATTTGGCTGACTTATCATGTGAATCATGTTATTCACAGTTTGGTGAATGTAGCATCAGGAGCCTTGTACAAGTACTCGTATTGGTATAGTGGGGTGAGCTAGCCTAACTGATCTACTGAACCCTAGTCTATATGTCAGTAAGTTCTAAATCACACCCTGACCATTGTTGTAACTGTCATATTGTTTGTATTCAAGCTTGGTTCATTGCTAACACCAATTAACAAACTGCACTCTACAAAATAAAGGTGCTAAAATGGCAAGCAGTGCTGTAAGTGAACCACTTTGTATTCCATGAACCAAAAACTGTGTGTGACAAAAATGTGTGAGTGCAGAGAAGCATATCGGTAAAGAGCTTTTACGTTAAGTGTACGTTCTTCCAATCTTTCAAAGGGTACTCACACATTTCACACATTACAAACATACTTCTTCCTGGAATCCAAAGTTGATCATCTTTGGCATCAGTTATGAAATAACTACATTTTTGGAGGAGGAACATGCCTGAACACCCTCATCCTAATCTAACAACCTCTAAATTCCATTTATACCCTGTGCATGTGTCTAGAACAGTCTTTGCAACCCTCTGCCACTCCTCCTCCCTTTTATGACTGGCCTCCATAATTTCTGGTTCCACTTCTTAGAGGGGGGCAGGCTTCCTACCATAAGTAGAGGCCACACAAACTCCAGCTCAAAGTCCCTCTTACAGTCTTCCTCCAAAGCATCATAAGCTGAATGCATCATCTGAACTAGATCAGAACCCTTTGTAGAACCTTTATGTTTAAGAGAGCGGGATACAGGCCTGGTCGTGAGCTGACATAAGTCAGCTTTGGTGCTGCCTCTAGTGTATTACTGCAATTTCACAATTACTTTACTTAGTTTGCTGGTGTTTATTATTAGTATTTGACACAAAAGATGCACAAAAATGGGTAAACAAAAATATTTCCATTCCAGAAATGTGGCCAAAGTGGACATAATGGAGATAATGGCATAGCCTTGGTGTTGGAAGGTGTGTAGCATTTTTAGAGTCACTAATACTCTCTAAAATTTTCTTTTGTGTTCCAAAAAGCTCTAGAATCTGCAGATTAGACGGCAAACAAAAAACAATTTCCAATACTTAAGTGATTAAATATTCTGCCATTCTGCAAACTGCATCACTCAGCAGGAGTTAGAGGGTAGAGCATAAATGAAACAGGAGCCCTGTGGAGAAGCTTATAAAGTGAAACACTGACGTCACGTCACTTGAAGGCATTTGTTTGCTTTTTCCCTTTTTTTTCCGTTAAGGCTAGAAGCTTCTGGTTGAGTCAGTCTGTGTTGATTCATTTATGCTCAGTGAAGTCTGGGAACACACAACTAGTTTGTTCTGAAAATATTATTGTTGATTTAATATCCCTGAGCGAGAGAGCAGTGACATTAAAAAAAAAAGGAAACTTCAAATATAGATCCTGCCGGGCCTTTTGAGATCGGCTGCCGAGGCGCTGAACCATTCATGCACATTTTTATTGAATAAATGTTTTCATATAATGTTCTGGAGCTACCAGTATAGTTTTTCATATGTTCAGTTAAAACTGATAGGAAATGGCCGGCTATTAACTCGGTTTAACTCCCGAAGCCAAGCCCAAAAAACTTTTAAGGTCAAAAAAGTGCTTTCAGAGCATCCTTAATATCCTTCAGACTTAATACTGTATATCTTCACTTACATCTGCATCTCGACTTGCCTTTGTAATCATATGGACTGATTTTAACATGGTCAATGCTTGTTTCAACACTGTAGTTTTGTTTCTCTGTAGATAACACATGAACCTGAGTCCGTAAAAAGTTTGTGTTGGAATATTTGATGTATTTATGTCTTATTTAAGACCGTCTCTTGCATGCAAAGTGTACAGATGTGGGGTTGTTCTGTAATGATATGCGAATAAAACTATCGATCGTATTCTGCGGCCATTTCTTTCACTTGCAGTGCTGAGCATGAATGTTTGATGTCACAGATGTTGAACTTCTCCTTTTTCCCCCCCACGAGAATATGTGATATAAGACTCATAAATCACTCTGTATAGATGTTTTAAGTTTAAAAGCATTTCTCAGAATGAATATATGCATTACATAAGCTCCTCTGGGCGTCTATAAGCCTGCCAGTGAAAGACCACAGCAAAACATAAACTGGTTTCCTAAAGCTCACTGATAGTGAGCTGAAGAGAACCAAATTAAGTCCAAATGCTGTCTTGGTTTGTTTGTTTGGCACTGGGTTTATAAAATGTGCCCTGGGTGGATACCACAGCTATGTAACTGCAGAGATATCAGCTTTCTCAACTAATGAACTTCTAATGTTCAGGAAGAGTTGATGAAAGTAACAGTATAGCATAGATCACGCATTGCTACTCAATAATTTATTAAATAATTGAAAAATAAAATTAAGACAGGAAAAGGAGGGCAAGAGGATGTAATAGAAAGCTGACTGCCAGCACTGAAAAAGATGCTTGGATCAAAGAAACCATAAACAAACCACTGAGAAGCCAAAACAAGGACCTTCTAAAGCAACGCTTTCCATATGGTCCCCAACCTGTCACCAAATTGAATACAAAAATAATTTTCTATATAAAGAATGAAAATCATCCACACAATTCTACACACAAAGATGCAACTGAACACATGAGACATGAGAAAGTCTGGTTCAATATGCATACAGTGGGGAAAATAAGTATTTAGTCAGTCACCAATTGTGCAAGTTCTCCCACTTAAAAAGATGAGAGAGGCCTGTAATTGACATCATAGGTAGACCTCAACTATGAGAGACAAAATGTGAAAAAAAAATTGAGAAAATAATTTTGTCTGACTTTTAAAGAATTTATTTGCAAATAATGGTGGAAAATAAGTATTTGGTCACCTACAAACAAGCAAGATTTCTGGCTGTCACAGACCTGTAACTTCTTTTTTAAGAGGCTCCTCTTTCCCCCACTCATTACCTGTATTAATGGCACCTGTTTGAAGTCGTTAACAGTATAAAAGACACCTGCCCACAACCTCAAACCGTCACACTCCAAACTCCACTATGGTGAAGACGAAAGAGCTGTCAGAGGACACCAGAAACCGAATTGTAGACCTGCACCAGGCTGGGAAGACTGAATCTGCAATAGGCAAGCAGCTTGGTGTGAAGAAATCTACTGTGGGAGCAATAATTAGAAAATGGAAGACCTGCAAGACCACTACTAATCTCCCTCGATCTGGGGCTCCACGCAAGATCTCAGCCCGTGGGGTCAAAATGATCACAAGAACGGTGAGGAAAAATCCCAGAACCACAAGGGGGGATCTAGTGAATGACCTGCAGAAAGCTGGGACCAACGTTACAAAGGCTACCATCAGCAACACACTACGACGCCAGGGACTCAGATCTTGCAGTGCCAGACGTGTCCCCCTGCTTAAGCCAGTCCATATCCAGGCACGTCTGAAGTTTGCTAGAGAGCATTTGGATGTTCCAGAAGAGTATTGGGAGAATGTCATATGGTCAGATGAAACCAAAGTAGAACTATTTGGTAAAAACACAACTCGTCGTGTTTGGAGGACAGTGAATGCGGAGTTGCATCCAAAGAACACCATACCAACTGTGAAGCATGGGGGTGGCAACATCATGCTTTGGGGCTGTTTCTCTGCAAAGGGACCAGGACGACTGGTCCGTGTACATGAAAGAATGAATGGGGCCATGTATTGTGAGATTTTGGGTGCAAACCTCCTTCCATCAGCAAGGGCAATGAAGATGAAACGTGGCTGGGTCTTTCAGCATGACAATGATCCCAAGCACACTGCCAGGGCAACAAAGGAGTGGCTTCGTAAGAAACATTTCAAAGTCCTGGAGTGGCCTAGCCAGTGTCCCGATCTCAACCCCATCGAAAACCTTTGGAGGGAGTTAAAAGTCCATGTTGCCCGCCGACAGCCCCAAAACATCACTGCTCTAGAGGAGATCTGCATGGAGGAATGGGCCAACATACCAGCAACAGTGTGTGCCAACCTTGTGAAGACTTACAGAAAACGTTTGACCTCTGTTATTGCCAACAGAGGATATACAACAAAGTATTGAGATGAACTTTTGTTATTGACCAAATACTTATTTTCCACCATTATTTGCAAATAAATTCTTTAAAAGTCAGACAAAATTATTTTCTCAATTTTTTTTTCACATTTTGTCTCTCATAGTTGAGGTCTACCTATGATGTCAATTAACAGCCTCTCTCATCTTTTTAAGTGGGAGAACATGCACAATTGGTGACTGACTAAATACTTATTTTCCCCACTGTACGTTGTCTGCACAAGACCAGGCTCCAATTTCTATTAATGGGGAGAAACCAAAACACTTGAAAGTAAAGGTCACGTTTTGCTTCAATAACACATTTTTAAGTCAAATGGCAAAGAAAACTTAACATGTCTGCTTGTTAAACTGCATTTGTGCAGATCTACACATCTAGGGGGGTCATTTCCCCACTAGTATGTTGACTGTCCTCGAGTGACCAGCAAGCTGATTTGCTCTTTTTGTTGAATTCCTATTTCAACTGTAGCTCATTTACTAATTTGTGTTGACTCAACTAAAAAAACACTGAACATAGAATTGTTCCTAATGCACAGGTAGGTGCTGTCACCTCCTTTAGAACAGAACACAGAAGAACACTGTAACTTATACATAGACTTATACATAGAGATTGCCCTTTTCCTTTCCCCCAAACTCTAAACACCCCTACACTGGCAAAATCAGGCAGGCACATCCAAGTTGCTTTGGCCATTGATGATCTGATCAGCAACATTCCTGCTTCCACCTGTTTTTCAGCAATACTACAAAAGATAAAATGACAATCTGACACAGAGGAATGGCCTGGCAACTGGGAGAACAGGGAACATTTTCGGTGGGCTGAACTGATAAAAGAGACCCCCGCCCCCAAACTGATCATAATCCAAACATTTAACTGTTTGAAGTGAAAACAAGTTAAAGTTGGCAAGATGCTGCACAGTCACACATCAGGCCTTCAACCATACGCCAGTCACTGCCTCGACCAATCAATCTAAGAGATTCTCCTCACACATTTACTGAGTAATGTAGTTTAGGAGTCTGTTACAGAGATTAATATTGAGTAGTGAAATCGTAATCTCAATATTTGAACATTGTGAAGCTGCCATGCAGTTACACTCTCTCTCTCTCTCTCTCTCTCTCTCTCTCTCTCTCTCTCTCTCTCTCATAATGGAATAAACAGCGCACAGTCTCGAGTGCACTGTAAATAACCTGTGTGCACATGTAAACAGGAACACACAGAAATAGCCCAGCTGGGCTTTAGAACTCCTCATCCATTCTCAGGCCTCACGTAGGAATTCAGATTACCCCCTCAGATAGAAAACACAGAAAACATGCACTCAGTCACACACTTCAGTAGTCGGAACATACAGTCGGTCCAAGTAGTCGGATGATGACACGATTTTTGCCATGTTGCTTCTCTACGCCACCTTAAAAGGTTTCAAACAGAGCAATCAAAACTGAAGTGTAGACTTTCAGCTTTAAATCAAACGACTACTGCACCGACTCTTCCCCCATTTTCAGAGACTCAAACGTAATTGGACAAACTATCATTCATTAATATAAAGGTTCTTTTTAAAGGAAATGTGCACAATTTCAATTCATTACACTTTTTGTAAAATTCATTGACTGCTTATGCACTGGTGGAAAAGGAGGGATGGGGGCTTGCAGCTCTGTAAGCACAAGTAGAGATGTTCTTATTAAAGCTTCAGATCATAATCGTAGGCAATTTTGGTTTTATCCAAAGCATTTTGTCCAGGCCTGGCAAGACTATTTATAAAACTGCTGTCCAGATACTCTCCCAGTGCACTGATTCTGACTCAAAATGTGCAGCATCCAATTAAACAGGACTTAACTGCCCGCTTTATACTTAAGCACTGACAATATCTACAATATGCTCATAAAATATATATAGCAATATTTTTCTTGACAATAATAAAGTATAATAAAGAATAAATGTATGGGTTATAAAAAAGGAACAGACAATGTTAATGTCTGTAAATTACTTCACAAAATGAAGCTGTTGGTCAAATCTGAATTTTTCACACGTTGTTTTCCCCTTTTCAGCTGATCCTCAAAAGTAATGTTATTTAAAGCTAAATTAAAACTTCTCGTATAAGCTGCTTTGTTTTTCTTTGCTGACTGTGAAAACTCTCCCTCCCTCACTTTCTCTGTCTCTCTACGTTCTTTACATTTCTCCCCCTGTTCCTCCATCATCACTATTCATTTGTTTTCTCAACCTCCTTTAAGGCAGAGGGAGAGAGAGAGAGGGATAGAGAGAGAGAGAGAGAGAGAGAGAGAGAGAGAGAGAGAGAGAGAGGATGAGGAGAGATTGTAACAAAGAGAGAAAGTGTGAGAAGCCAAGGAAAGGACTGAAAAAAGAGAAAACATGCCGTGAACAAAGTGAAAGTGTGAAAAAGGGTCCAGAAACGTCCAACAGAATGAAAGACAGACAGCCCAAAGTGAGAAAGCGAATGAGTGAGGCTGCGTGTTTGCCTGTCTGAAAGCGTGTTTAGGTGGCAAAGAAGTGAAAGAGGGGAAGGAGTGAAAGTGTTCTGGCACAGAAAGCCTGACTCCTTTATGTCAACATGTCTAAGTAGAGGTAAAGAGGTTAATGAGCCTAGCTAGCAGGAGGTAATTAGGCTTAATTGGGACCATTAATCATTGTGGCTGTCTCAGGTCAGTCTATGTGTGTAAAAACAGTGGGAGGGATTGATCCTCTGGCCTTTAGTTGAATTGTACACAATGACCATGGACAGGCAGACAGCAGGGGAGCGTGATATGGACAGAATAAAATAGTGGGTTTGCATTGCTAAATTTTTCACCCTTGTTCACACTGCACACACAGAACACAGTCGGCCACGTTCATAAAATTCTTGGTAGCAGCACGATGCAATATGGAAATGAGGTCGTATAAATGAAGTCACTATGATGGTAATCAGCTCGCTGGCCTTTCTTTACCACTGTGGTTTATACAAAGGATGCCGTTGGGTCTCAATGTCTTGGTCAGGCTCCCAGTTGGATTATACTCCTTCCAGATTGATGTTTCATAGTCTGGACAGCGCAAAACCCCATTAAAGTGTGAATCGGATTCAAGCCATATTTCTAGGTCGTTTGGCATGAGATTATAATCAGATTTGTATAGATGCAGCTCTGGACTATCTGAACACTCAAATTAGATTTCAAAGTGTCTTTTGCATCACCTGCAAAAAAACTAACAGCAAGCACATCAAATCCGGAGAAACGGAAGTGCGGGAATCAAAGAAGAGTGTTGAATGGTGTTACAACAGCAGCCCATGCAGACAGGTTTGTGGTGTCTGGACGTGCAAATCCAATCAGATCATTGGAAAATTGGAAAAATTGATATTTTGTATCCATATCCATAAACCCAATCTGATCTGCCAGCACTCTGAATTCTGCTGTTTAAGGGTAAAAACAGATTAAGATGCATGGTTAAGATTTGCTAAATACATGTTATGCAAGTGAGGGGAAAAGAGAGCGAGAGAGTGCTGCAGATCACACACAGCGTAAACAAGCTGTGTTAAAAATGCAATATTATGACACGGTTTGCTATTAATACTACAGTAATTCTGGTGGTATATATTTCCAGATCTGGCCTTATATGTTTAAACTAGATAACAACTCCAATATATACAATGAAAAGGTACTGACGGCTGCTGCACAATGTAACATTAGTGTAACAATTGTCTAGGAGTGCTCAAAGCATGATCTGTATTTGCTCATTAATATTCACAGGTTCATGGTGTATTGGAGCTTTCCTAAGGTGTTGGTTGATGAAGCCTCGTGAAGCTGTAAAGCTTTCCATCATCTATAGGTTAATCTATTATCAACAGGCAGATTCTGGTTCACGCTGTTGGGCAGCTCAGAGCACACCATTTTTAAGAATCATGAGCTGCAACAGGTGATATGCTAAACTCATAAATCAATCAACTGGCAATAGAGGAACTTTAGGAGCTAAATTTAAGTGTGTAATTACCCATAAAACAACACCCTCACATACCTTACCTGCTATTACCTGCAAATGATCAGAAAGGGGAAGTGGAAAACTGAGCCACAGGATGTCATGAAATCACAGATTCAGATGGTAAAGTCAGGTGAAGTGTGTGAAAACACAGGCGCGTAAAAGCAGAGAGAAAACATGTCAGGGACTGGTGGAGTTGGTGGAGAAGTGCTGAACGATTCTGCCACTTTAGAAAAACACAAACCCACTCAGCACTGACTGTAATGGAGCAGAAACCAGATGGGCTCTCTTTGGCTGTCTCTCCCTCTCTTACACACACACACACACACACACACACACACACACACACACACACACACACACACACACACACACACACACACACACATGATTTATCTTTTTGAATGAAACCACAGTCACATATAATAAAAGAGCAAACTCATTCACTAATGCTGAGGCTGGTGCATGCATGTGTGTGTGTGTAGAAGATATATATATATATATATATATATATATATATATATATATATATATATATATGCATGTGTGAGTGTATGTAACTAGAGAGATGATCCAGAAGAACATATTCACCTTAATGCAGGACCACTGCTTTATGTTTTTGCCATAGTGTTGCCCTCTAGTGGTATTTCTGGGAAGTTGCCAACTAAAATACGCCCTTAAAGTAGTTTATTCATTTATTTATGTTTTTTGTTTATTTAATTTTAGATTTAGTTTAATCTATATTATTTAATCATGTGCTTGTACAATCTAATGTTCAAATGAATTACAGCTCATAGTTTGTATGTCGCTTCTTCAATTGGTAAAGAGCATCTGCCACCATCCTCATCTGCCCTTGATAGAGGACCCGAGATAAAAGAGAGTGATTTTTAGAGGGTGATATCAGTCACTTGTCAGCCATATCAGTAAACTGTAGGGTTGGGTAGCAGTGTGCTGTAGGGTTGGGTACCAGTGTGCTGTAGGGTTGGGTACCAGTAAACTGTAGAGTTGGGTACCAGTGTGCTGTAGAGTTGGGTACCAGTGTGCTGTAGGGTTGGGTACCAGTGTGTTGTAGAGTTAAAAATTGTGTGCTGTGTAGGGTTGGGTACCAGTGTGCTGTAGAGTTGGGTACTAGTGTGTCAGAGGGTTGGGTACCATAAAGGTAGAGTTGGGTACCAGTGTGCTGTAGGTTAAAACAGCAGGTTGTGAGTTGGGTAGAGTTGGGTACCAGTGTGCTGTAGAGTTGGGTACCAGTGTGCTGTAGGGTTGGGTACCAGTAAACTGTAGGGTTGGGTACCAGTGTGTTGTAGAAGTTGGGTACCGGTGTGCTGTAGGGTTGGGTACCAGTAAACTGTAGAGTTGGGTACCAGTGTGCTGTAGGGTTGGGTACCAGTAAACTGTAGAGTTGGGTACCAGTGTGCTGTAGAGTTGGGTACCATAAACTGTAGAGTTGGGTACCAGTGCTGTAGGTTGGGCACTGCAACTGTAGAGTTGGGTACCAGTGTGCTGTAGAGTTGGGTACCAGTGTGCTGTAGAGTTGGGTACCAGTAAACTGTAGAGTTGGGTACCAGTGTGCTGTAGAGTTGGGTACCAGTGTGCTGTAGAGTTGCGTACCAGTGTGCTGTAGAGTTGTTAGAGTTGTAGAACTACTGTTACAGTCTTTCTAAATATGCTTTAAAGAAAAATAGTGTTCTATATTCTACTATTGTTAGAGCCAAATCCTCCTTTTCAACATTATACAGAACCTTTTTTGCTCAGATTGGAGTTGAGTCGTACAAGCTGTGCAAATCTAAGTGTTCTGCACTTTTCCAGAAGTTTGTGGTGTCTTGAACAAAAGTAAAAGTGACAGATTTTCTGCACCACTGAACCAAGCATCCATTACCTTAAATCAGACAAATCAGCAGAGACAAAGCCTTTGCAGTAACTACTTATTTCTTTGTGTTAATCAAATACAGTCTGATGCAAACAAACCTCACATAGAAATAGTCAGGAAGTACAGTGTTCCACATCAACTTTGGCTCTCAATGTTTGACCTCTCTGAAAAGGAAACTCACACTTTACCCAATAGATTACAGAAGTTATAATATCCAACAGTAGACACACAAAACACACATACAGACAAATTAACTCTCTCACACACACACACACACACACACACACACACACACACACACACACACACACACACACACACACACACACGCACTTTCTCTCACTCTGCCTCTCAAAAGTTGAGAAGAGTCACAAGGCCAAGAAATCAGTGGGTTCGCTCATTTGGATGATCTTTCAGAAAGCATTGTTTAAAAGGCAAAAGCAAAAAAATCATTCCACATGGAGTGTTTTTTGGATTACGTCCTTAAATATGTTTTAAAAAGGAAGGGAATGAACAAAGAACTTCAAAATATACAAACATTTTTTCTCCAGTTCTCTCCTGTAGCAGAATGGATATATTACAACTGTCATCAGCACGATTCACCACTACATATTAGCTTATTAAGTCATAAATATGATATAAGAACACCAAATAACCAAATATGACACTGTGCTCTCTCCATTGTCAAACGCTTCAACTACATCGCCTTTAGTCATGCAAAGGAACAAAACTGGTATAACCACTTCTTACATCATAAAGCCTCATAAATAGCACAACAACCACCAACTCCAACCAAGACTCTTATATGCATGGTCGTGAAAAGCAAACTCAAGAAATGGTTTGATTATCTTACAAATTACCACTCCAGCGAAAGTGTCATCCATAGTGGTCACTTTAGGCTGCACCTGGGCATGACACTGGACACTAACCTCCACACTTGCATGTCTCCTCTCTAAAGGCCTGAACCACAGACGCATGTATACAGCTGTGAATCCACATCCATAATTCAAGTCTCTACAATTATAAAATACACATCTGCACAATTAGAATTCTACTGTCAAAAGGATGCATAATTAAATATTTAAAATGTAAGCAAATTCATTCAGAGTTTTGATGTTCCAGAGATACTCAGAACTGTTAAAGAGTGGTAGTGAAAGAACCAGACATCTTTCAAAGCAACCACACAGGAAGATGTATGGACAGTGAACAGGATGCTTAGTGTCTTAGACAAATTTCATAATATTAAAATTTAAAAAGTAAGTATTTAATGTGTATTTTAAATATATGCAGGAGGAGGAGGTAGGTGTGTGTGTGTGTGCGTGTGTGGGGGTGGTAGCAATAAAACTTTTTTCCATCAATATTATATAATCATCATTAAAAGCTCACATATAGCATCAGGTCCCCTATCATCAGTCAGTCCAAATATCAACAAATTGTAGGAAATTCCATGGAATGCTACCAAATGCACCAATCACAATTCGGGGGAGGTGCACATCAGGCTATAGGATACGCTATACCGCTCTGTATGTTATGGCACAGATTTAATGCAGAAGTATACAGTGATCTCAAGTTCCACCTTCAACCTTAGCTCAGACCAGTGACTGGTGTCTGACTATGGCGAGTGCAAATGACATACCTGCATCTTTCGAATCAGCAAGTGTGCTCTTTGGGAGGGTTGGGCTTAAGCTTAAATGTTTTAAATTCATGCAAAACAAATCAAATGACTCCTCCTAAAGCAGGTCTGAACTGTTTTCTACTCATTCTTGACCAGCCAATGGTAGGTGCCTCAATGGCAAAGAAGAACTTTTGACTGCAGGCTTTTGGGCTTTTCAGTTTGGTCCAAAAAACAGAATAGCAGGTGTAAAAGCATGGTTTGGACTTTCCAACCAATTACAGGAAGTTGAAGCTATTGTCACAAATCAAACAATACTGGGTGAAACCGATCCAGTGGTGTGACAAAACATGACCCCTTCACATGCACACGTTAAACAGCAGTACAGGTGCAACAGAGCACGCTCACAATTCCCGTATCTACTGTAACTGTAGATCAACCCTTATTTATTAAAAAGGGAGTCTGAGGGTAGTCTGCCAGACACTGCCGTGCAAAATGCCCGAGTTGTATTCTGGCAGGGATGCAGAATATAAATAAATGAAAAGAAAATAATAAAAAGAAAGAAATTTTGCATTTTGTGTTTCTATGTTGCTCTTCATGCTGTTCTGAACTTGGAACAGAACGGTCACATGAACCATAACATGACTTCTACTATCTGCTGCAGTGTTTTGTCTACAGAGCACAACTTCACATCAAACCACTGTTTGACATTGTCTACATCACAACAATTCAATTCCACACAGATTTGAAAAAGGCAGCGGAATTCCCCTCCAACAAGTGCTTGTGCAACCACAAGGGTGTACTTTGGAACACCCTTGATTACTCACTACATCCAGCCGGTGCTATAGTGCCCCCTGGTGGCCCTATCCAAACCCATTAGTTCCACCTTCAAACCCCTCAGCTTTAGACCCAGTTCCCTGTTCCCACACACACTTGCCAAGAACCACAAACTCCTCTGGGAAATAGTAGAATTTGGCATCAAATGTTTGTAACTGCAGAAGTTGTTGCCAAGTAAGATAACACTCTCTTTCTGCCTACGCATAATCATTAATAACCTTTGAATGTGGCAGTACAGCCGGGGTGGTTTAATGGAATATGCATTATCACCAAAAGTGAATGAAACTGACCCCGACTTCCTTACACCAGATCCCATCTAATGCAAATCTGATGATAACAGCACTGTAATATCGGACTTCTGTTTATTACTTTGTAATTCATTAAGCTATGACTACTGTTACTACTATCTGATATATTATTAATATGAGTTAATGTAGTATTTATTTAAGCATGTGCAACCATGACTGTTGCCTTAATAGGTGCAGCTATATTTCAAAACCATAACAGACATGCACACAAGTCTGAAACACATACACACACACACACACACACACACACACACACACACACACACACACACACACACACACACAAACATCCAGACACAAATAAATGTGGGACCACTCACAATCACCTTGTCAATGTCAGCAGATTAATTGTGAGTAAAGAGAACTTACTTTTCTTTACCCACACTTTCTTTGACCCCTTGTCCCATAATGCCCCTCTGTGTTAATGTTGTCTGATTCTGCCTCTTTCAGCACAACACACGTCTTCAGAAACACACACACACACACACACACACACACACACACACACACACACACACACACAGGAACACAAACATAACAAGACGTAATAAAAAAAAGCAACAGCTTGCAACAGCTTCTGTCCCCCGAAGGCTTCAATCTCAAATCCCCAGTGGTCAACACCGCTGGAAAATGGAAGAATTTGTGAAGTGGGACAAAATCAGTCCATTTAAGCTGCCCAAAGGAGTCTGTGTCCAGCAGGTGGCACTACCAAGCAGTTATATATCAAATCCATTCAGTCCCTTTTGTTTATATATATCGATTTTTGTATGTAATGATATTCTGTTGTATTTTTATGATAATCACATTTTTCACTGTTTACTCGTGACCTTTCCTGCAGAAAGGACACTCTTGTGGGCAGCTTGAATGGCTGTGCATTTAGCGTTGGAGAGCAGCAATGGGTGGAACAGATGGAGTGGTTTCTCTTATAGTGGTTTAGGGTCACACTGAGAGAATATTGAGGATAGAAAAGTCTATTTCTACAAACAGCACGGAGCACAAACACACATATAAGAACACATGAGAGAAATATACATGGATTCGCTGTGTGTACAGATAACATGGTGGCGATGTGTTCTTGTGGTGTACAAAGACTATGTAAGACAATTTATGTGTGTGTGTGTCTGTGTGTGTGTGTGTGCACTTGTAACAGTTCTTTGTGCATGGTCTCCAATATTCATCTGTTTTGGAATCTCAGCCACAATGAGACAGTTTTGTTTGTCATGACATCATCCTCTTCTGTACTTTGTCAGCTGGGCCTTTGTCTTCGGAAAGATGCCCACGCAAATGAAGATTGCATTGGTTCTTGTGTGTGCGGTTTGTGTCCAGCTTAAAGGGAGTGTTTATAGAGTGTGTTTCTGTTTTGTATTTCTGTGTGTGTGTGTGTGTGTGTGTGAAGTTGTGCGTGTTTGTGCATGTGTCTGACTGGGTATACTAACAGTCCTTCTGAGTAGGCGTGGTTAAGGTGGATGACTGAATGTAGAGTGTGTAGGGGAAGCTGGAAGGGCAGTGGGGGCAGTAGAGTGGCTTAGGGACCAATGTGTGTATACACAGAGGAAAGCATGGTTGCTCTAACTCACCTTGCATAGCCATGTCATCCAAAGGATGACAATGGGCAAGTAATAACTGACCAAACAATCCATTTCTTTACATGGGTGTGCGGAGTGTAACATTTGTATTGCAGTCTGCCACCAGAGGGCATCATAGATCCGTAAAATGACCTTCTTAAAAATCCTGTTAACGGTTAGAATTGCTATTTTTTGCTCCTGGGCTCCCTTAGAGGTGGGGAACCTGATTTTACTGCACTGCAGTAAACATACATCATGCTTTGAGGTCCCTCTCATGGACAGCTGAACACGTGCATTTCTGGACATGCTGAGAAATACAGAACCAGCAATAAAAGTGAAAGAAGCATGTGGACTGAGACGGCAGAGTAAAGTTACTGGATGTTATACTAATATGACTATGCAGCGCTACACAGTTCTCCCAACAGATCTTGTGCAGAACATTGAAAGCTTCGTAGTTTTCCAGCCTGGAGTGGCAATAATAGAGATGCTGTTATCTCTATGGCAGTCAGAGAAGCATCAACATCATTTTGAAGCAGTTATTTTAAAAGAAGATCATTATGTTAACATGGTTACACTAGTCTAGAACTACTAGTCTTTTGTCTTCTACTTTTCACCTGAAACACAGACTAATTCACTAGTTTGTCGGAATGTCTCTGATAGTAATACTAACAGCTTCTTGATATCTGCTGTAAGCTATTCATACTGTGCTTCTGTTGATGCTGCTGTGTGTCATTCAATTTTTAAAAGCAAAAGTTAAGACTTTCACAGCTTGCAGCTGAGGTCTGGAGCTGTCATGCCTAGCTGATAGGTCTCTTTGACATCCTGATGGCATTGCAGACACTGTTAGATAACAGTCAGTGATCCAGCCAGTATCAAATTAACGGCTTAAAATGCAGAAGAATCTTCCACTAAAAGTCTGCAGAACAAGACACAGATTCACTTCACAGCTGCTTCCTGAATATTTTTCACTTCATTTGCTTACAAGGGCTTGGTTGTAGGACACTAGAGGGCGCCAGAGACATAGCCTAGCTTAATCATGCTGTCCACTGTTATATACAGGCATTGGTACGGAGGAAGGTTTGCTGGGCCAGTAAAACATTTAGGGTGGGGACAGTAAAGGGTCAGTGTAGTGAATTGGGACACAGGAGCAGTAGAATGTTGCCAATTGAGTTATAATGTATAGAAGAGTTGTGTTAGATGATAAATAGTCACTAAATGAGATGTAATGTGCAGATTTGTCCGACTCCAGTGATCTCTCTCTTTTTTCTTTCTCAGTCTGTCTTCCTCCCTCTCTCCTTCCTCCCCGTTACTCTCCTGCGCTCCGAGGCGCTCGGGGGGAGGGTCTTCCGTCGTGTGTTCTGCGGTTCCGGCCCTTCCTCACCTCCTTCAGATGCTTCCACTTTTTGTGTGAGGACTGAAGAGGGTCAATAGGCGGCGCGTCATTGGCTGGTTCCGGGAGGCCTTTGGCCGACTGACCGTGCTTGCGCGACCACACCTGCTCACAAATCTGGTCCACGGTGCTCAGGTTGGGGTGATCAACCAGCTGCATAAAGTCCCTGTACCACAGCTTCTGGTTGGTGGAGGACTGTCCTTGGTTCTGGGTGGGGCTGTGAGGGTTTGATGCTGGAACAGAGTGACTTGAAGAGGGCACAACTTCTAGTGTGATGCCCAGGAGTGTTTGGGTGAATCCGTGCTCCATTGCATGACATTGGTACACACCCCCATCTCTGCGCAACACCCGCCGCAGCAACAAGCCACGGTCTGTCTGAAGCACACGGTCATCTAGACGTACCTGCAGCACACAAAAAAGCACACACAGGTTTGATTATACAGTATATAAAGGTACAATATGAATTTATACAGTATGTACCATACTTACCTACTTTACATATTTGTTTATTATAGTAATTTGTATTTATTACACACAGTTTTCATGGTAAATAACAAACAACGTTCACAGCTGCCTATGACTTTTGCTCTGTATTTTGTATGTAAGTAATTATACACCAACCTTGCTCCCAGAGAACTACCTACCAACCCTAATCCCCCTTTCTTGATCCAGCTAATACCTGCTTTTATTAGACTTTGATTGGCTGAATGGGGAGCGTTAGATTTGGTTGAGGTTTAAACCTGCAGGAAGGTAGGTCTCCAAAAGGAGGATTGGAGATCACTGCTATAGACAGTATGTCTCATAGTTATTGCTGTCAGAACTATATTATCATCATCACATTCCCACAAAGTTTCGTTCCATTCCAACTCCATATATTACAATTTTTAAACTGATATAAACTCAAAAACACTCAAAAAATATTTTAAACACATACATTCAGTATGTTATTATATAAATATATAAAAAGGGCAGCATTCAAAGGGATTCTAACCTTGACAGCCTTGTGTATAAGGACCTATACATAATAAATGTTATCCTGAACACACACGCACGCACGCACACACACACACACACACACACACACACACACACACACACACACACACACACACACACACACACACACATCTAGGTTTGGACTAGTCCAAATGATCAGTAAGGAGAGATGGAAAGATCATTAATTAAAAAGAGAGAAACACATTTATCATTTCTTATCAACCCTGTCTTCCTTCTTTCCACTTCTTCCACTGTCCCTTTTACCTCCCTGTCTACCACACACAGTCCGCTGCTTTCTTTATCTGTCTCATCGCTCATTATTGCCCTTCCAGTGTGTCCTCATCTCCTTTATTCTCTTTTCCTCTCTCTTTGATCTCTATTTCCCCCATATTCTTCTTCCAGGTTCACCTGCCCATTTATTTCCTTTCTCTTATTCTTCTTATACCATTGTGCCTCATTCTCTCATATTCTCTAATTTGCACCCTCAAAGTCCTATCTCTCTTCACCTCTTGTTCTCTTATTCCCGTGCTCATTCTCTGTCCCCTGTTTAGCCCCCTGTCTGTCTCACCTCCTCTCGTGGGTTGTTGGGGTGTCTCTGGTAGGTCCAGGTAACCTGAGCCTGCAGTGATTTGGGAATGCACTCCAGGAAAGAGCTACTGGCCTCCACTGCATACAGCTTCTTCTCCAAAACACGCTGCTTCTGGTGGTCTACACACATTGTACAGTATCATTAGACAGTCTCTGATGGATTCTATCAATATTGTTTCATTCCAAAAATATTAATTAAGAAACTGATACGTATAAAGTCTACAACAGCAGTCTGTACTGTTTCTAATAGTACATCAGCTGTAGTAAAGTGTTTTACACGGTGCTTTTCATCATTAAAAACGGTCTGTGTCCAAACTTCATGATGAATAGACCAATAGAAATGCTCCAAAATGACTTTCATTGAACGTTAGGAAGCTTATTTCCTTTTCGTGTAGTGTGTGTTGGTGTTTTGGAGATGTGATGTTTTTGTTTGACAGTGACAATATTAAGTATGAGACAAATACATTGATTAAACCCATGCATTCATTCCACACTGAAGGTTAATGTTTATAAAATGAAATCTCACCTCCTGAACACAGAGTGTTAGGATCACCATTCCTCACATCCTGGCGTCGGAAACGCCTACATAAACATACAGATATAAACAAGGAGATAATAAACAGTTGTGAACTGAATATTAGGAATCAGTACTGCCAGTACATAATACAATAATATAATAATGACAATACTTTGAATAAGACATATTGTTGCATGTATCTCTATTATTGTCTTTATATTTACATGTTTTTATTACATTAAAAGGTCAATGAAACATTCCAGGATGACATGAAATTGCTGTAATTTTACATTGACGTTGAATGTTTTATTTTTGCTTTGATTTTTATATCATAAGCTTTTAAAGAGGACCACCGTGAATAGCTTTGCTAACATTGTAAAGAATTAATAAAGCATTTCTAAAGTTTCTAAACAAAAATCTCCTCTTTAAACATACAGTGAGTACAGCTTCACAAAGCACATAGACATCAAGCTGCTACACGTTTAGAGTTACACAGTGATTCTAAAATAGTGTGTACCGTTTGGTGTTGGGCAGGTAGCGTGTGCACGAGTGTCCATCCCAGGCACAGTAGGGGTCGCGAGCCAAGCAGCACTCCGCACAAGCTTTACCGTACATACTGCAGCGATGCAGAGGCACCTGAGCAAGTCCTGTATCAGAGCCAACATAGAGCTGTTGCTGTAGAGACAGACAGAGGGACAAAGACAGACAGTAAGATAGAGAGAGTGAGCTACACAAATACACTCCTTTATCTGCTGAATTACTGTAGTGAGGAATGGGCAAGGACACACAAGGACACACTTTCATTAGTAAGAAATCTAATCGGGAAATCTAGAAAGCTTCTCATCTCATCACAGATTGATTGCCTCTTTTATTTGAGATTTTAATCGATGTAATTTCTTGCAGTGTTCATTTAGTGAAACGTATTCATGTAGCTTTTTGATTATTTTTTACAGATGTTACTGTTATCTTCTGTCTTGATGAGAAATCACCACCATAGCTTTCCATATATAAATGCTGACCCCTATTACCGCCACTCAGTACGGAGAAGGGAGTTCTGCTTAAATATAGATTTAAAGGAATTGAATAAAAGATATATTTACTAGTGTATCTCAATACATTTTAATGTTGTGAAAAAGACTCAAAGTTCATGAAAATCATTTCATGGCACTGTGGGCACAACCCGAGTCCTGCTAAAAAAGGAAACCAGCATCTCCATAATGCTTATCAGTAGATGAATGCTCTAAAATCTTCTGGCAGATGATGTGTTGACTTTCATAAAACACAGTGGACCCCCAGAAGGTAACATGCCCCTCTAAACAATCACTGCAGGAACTTCACCCTGGACCTTGGATTCTGTGCCTCTCCACTCTTCCTCCACACTCTAGGAGCTTGAGTTGAGACTTTAGGATTATTTGACTTTGGAGCACTGAGCAATTGTCCGGTTCTTTTTCTTCTTCTTCTTCTTCTCCTTCAGTTGTAGCCCTTTCCACTTATCTCAAAACGTGTTAAGCAGTTACGTAACCTGTATTAGTCTTGTTTATGTGCTTTCTGACACAGTATCTCAAACAGTCATCAGGTTTCATTTTTGCTGCAAATTGCTTAAAGTCTGAGTTTAAGACAGGTCAGAGAAAGGTCTCCAGAAGCTGCAGATCAGAGGAGGGAGGTCATTACCCACGCTAGACAGGCTACTGCTCTTGCTGTATGTTATGTTATTAAAGAGCTGTGGTGAGAGATTGAAGCAGCTTACCCGTTTGGAGGAGATCTGCATGTTGATGATCGATGAAGAGTCCTGCAGAGAGAGAGAGAGAGAGAGAGAGAGAGAGAGAGAGAGAGAGAGAGAGAGAGATAGAGACACAAGAGCATGAGGCTGTGTTCACCCACACAAATGCACTCACTCACCTTGAAGTGCTGCTAGCCAGTGAAAGTACTGTTTTGCATGTTGCATGTTTTAAAGGTATAATATAAATAAGCTCAGAAGACAAAATTAGTCATCTTGCATGTTTAAGGGGGTAGTACCTTCAGATCCCTGCTGCTGGTGTTGCACTATACCACCTTTTCTCAATGTGTGAATCCCATAGCACACACTGCAGGTATTTATAGCCTGATTTACACCCTGATCATCCTCCTCCATCCAAGTTACTACCATCTTAAAAGGCCACTAATATTGTGTCCAATGAGCTTTGTATTGTACTGATATTCATAATCAAATGATTTGTACAAATATACCCAGCTACGATATTTTTCCATACCTTGAAGACCTGCAGCTCTTCAAGTAGCAGCTCTGTGTTGCTCCAGCTTCCTTTGGGCACAGTGATCACCTTCAGCACTGTGCCAACATCTACAAGGAGAGATGAAAGCATTGTAGCCACCGAAGATTTCATATAAAATACAGAGAGGACAGGCCATGTGCATCCATAGGTGTCCAAGTAGATAAAATAAGCCTAGAAAACACTAAGGTGGTGCAAGAAAGGACAATGGATTATGGGCACCTAAGGATCATTGATGTGATCCATGGAGGCCCCATCTCACGATTTACAGGTCTTAAAGGATCTGTTGCTCATGTCTTGGTGCCAGATACCACAGGACACCATCAGAGGTCTTGTGGACTCCATGCCTTGAATGGCCAGATCTGTTGTGGCAGCACAAGGGGGCCTACACAATATTAGGCAGGTGGTGCTAATGTTACGGTTGATCGGTATATGTACCAGACCAGGTGCAGTGAGGTAAATGGGCCATTATGCGGCTGTAATATAAGCTCACAGTGTGTCTGAAATTAGAATTGTCTTTGAGAAACTGCACTAAATTAGAGATGGTGTATAAAGTTGCAGCATAAAAAACAACTAAAACAACAACAAATTACCAGACATTGACTACACTGGTTATATCTATAGGCTTTTGCTGATGTATCGCAGATTAGGCTACAATGGACAGGAGGAAACAATGCATGCATAGAAACAGATGAACTGCAGACTGTACTTATAGAACTACAAACTGCTCCAGTACAGTAAGAGGAGCTGATAATATGGACAGTGACAGTAGAAACAAGGAGGTGGTTATAATGTTATGGCTGATCATTGTACATTGTAAAACTTTCTGTGGTGTCAAATCTTTGTTGAGCACTGTAAGGCAGGCACGAGTGGTCTCGGACCTGTTCCGATGAACATGACGTCATAATGTCCATCAGCTGCGTTGACGCGGTCCACTGCAATCTGTGTGAAGCTGTAGGGGATGCCGGTGCGCAGGAAAACTGGACGGTTCCCCAGTGGTGTTACTGGATTAAACATCAATGGGTGATGCCGTGCAAATTGGATCACATTATCGGGGAAACCCTTTGTGGACTCAAAACTGCCAAACGTCTTACTGGGACACTAAGCAAAAAGCAAAGAGAGAAAATGACAACATGAGGGGGAAGTGCACAAAAAAGAGAGCTATGAGAGACAAGAGTGCTATTATTAAGAGTGCCCACACCTGTATCAGTTGTGAGCTGTTATCTTGTGAGTGAGGCTGAACACTGGAAAGTGTGCTCATGGCAAGGCAAAGTGAATTAGTTTGAGAGAGGCATAATAGTGGGTGCCAGTTGAATGGGGTATTCACATGTGCTGGCATTTAACATTTCACAATCACAGTATCACATGTCTACCGGGGATATTTTATTATAAATGGCTTTACCATCCACAGTGGGCACTGAAGTGGCCGTCCACAGGTGCTTCATGATTGTGATTTGTGGAGTAAGGCTAGAATTGTCCATGCAAACAGACAAGTGACTCTGGCAGAAATCATATCCACATTTAATGCAGGAGGTGCCAAACACATATCCTGCAGGTCAGTGCAGCATTCTTCATCTTCCATGGCATAAGGGCACAGAAAATCCAGTGTACCTCTGTTACCTCTGTTAACACTGAACACACCACCTTACCTAAAGTTTGTGTGTGACATGAAGCCATGGACCCCGTTTGTCAATAACACATTGTGCAGGCTGGTGGTGGTCATTTGCAGTGACCATTTGTGTATTTCATATTCCAGCGGGATAACTCAAATAACTGGGATCCATAAGTTGTCCATAATTGTCTGTGATGTATTCCCGATACAGACGTGACACTTGAAATTTGAATGCACACCCAACTATGGGAACAGAATGTCCCATCCATCGGCTTTGCCACAAGCACACTGGCCAGTATTCAGCTTCACTCACAAAATAACACCTAAAAATCTGGGCAGTTAACACCACTGCTATTTCATGACCATCTCAGTGTATTATTTACTCAATAAACTTTTCATTATTATACAGCAGTATTTAGTCAAAATAGAATCTTGAACGGTGTCCATCATTCTGGAAAAATCGAAGACTTCTTTATTTTTTTAATCTACAACAAAATGTATTTAACTAAATACTAACAATATGTTACACCATGAGCTCACCATGCCTGGTCGTGGATATGGTACTTTGCCCTGGTAGGGTACCCACTGGTAATTGGGTCCCTCTTTGTGAGCGAATGGCCCCAAAAATGCCCTGCGGATGTCGTTCATAGTGTACAGACACACAGCTGAGCCTCGGAATACACTACTGCAAGAGAGAAAAGACACAACCCATTAAAAATACTACTGGAAACAAAAACATCATAAAAAAGGATTTGGTAACATGCCTTGGGCATCCAATAATGTAAATAAATAAAGCCCTCTGACCTGGAAGTAGAGAAGATAGTGTAGACCAGCGGATTCTTCCTGTCCCGTGTCTGCAGCAGGAACACATCCCCTAAAGGGTGATACCGCGGTCAAAGGTCAAGAAAACACAGCCTTGAGTCATCAAAGCTTAGACTGATTCAGGGGGACTCTTTGATATGTGTATGTGAGTGAGAAGGGTTCATGTGTGTGTAGTGATGTGTGTTGCTGTTCACTAAGTTTTTATATACTTGTTCACAGAATCACCACAACCATAAACTTAAGCACAGTTGCTACAGTTTAAAATGTATCCAGTAGATGATACATTAATACTATGCCAGTGACGGTGCGAATTAAATGAAATCAGCATGGAGTTCAAATTTGATATCTGGCAATGAAACACCTGGTTTTAGACCACAATAATTTATTAGTATGGTGTTCTAGGGCCTCCTTTTGCGGCCAATACAGCATCAATTCGTCTTGGGATTGACATTTTTTGGATACCATCCGGGTTAGCACCCCAACATCCCTTTCAGACAGCTTCCTCTTGCGTCCACAGTTAATCCTGTTGGATGTGGTTGGTCCTTCTTGATGGTGCTGACATTCCCCTGGATGCCGTGGCTCTTGATACATCACAGAGACTTGCTGTCTTGGTCACAGATGCGCCAGCAAGACGTGCACCAACAATTTGTCCTCTTTTGAACTCTGGTATGTCACCCATAATGTTGTGTGCATTGCAATATTTTGAGCAGAACTGTGCTCTTACCTGCTAATTGAACCTTAACACTCTGCTCATACTGGTGCAGATAATGAAGATTGGCCACCAGGCGTCTCCAATTTAGCCATTAAACCTCCCACAATAAAATCACAGGTGTTTCTGTTTCATTGTCCAACCCCTGTATGTACAAATGTTTGTGGACCCCTTCTAATGATACACCCATTTCTGACACATTTCCTGACAGTTTGTCAAGTCATTATAGAAAAGTACTGCCAATAAAACCGGACTCACTAGAGCAGATAAACATGAACCTATTGGCACCATGATTAATACCAGGCAGGGGCTTGAAGGGAGCACATCCACCCAGCATTGAGCTATGTCCACTGGAATGAAGGCACTCATTCCAATAGTTCTGGGACTGTTTGAGGAATGTAGTGGTTATTCGTGTTGCTAAATACAATCAGATCCTTACAGCAATGTTCTAAGATCATGTAGAAAGCCTTCTCTCAAGTAGAGTCAGTTTCTCAAACAAAAGCAGGATCAATTATTTTTAATACCCTTGATGACAGAAGAATCAATGAATCGGCAGCAGGTGTCCCAATCCTTTTGTCAACATAGTGTGTGTGTGTGTGTGTGTGTGTGTGTGTGTGTGTATTCTTACTGAGCTCATCAAAATGTGTTTCGCTGCCGTCGTTGCCTGGCACAGAGCAGACGAGTCGAGTCTTCAAAAACGTTGTCCACTTATTCACTAAGCTGCGCTGTCCTCCCATATCATTCTACAACACACAGCATTCATACACAAGGTCTCACAAAGCTGAATCTCCAGTTTCTCTTGTGTCTTATGTCTTCTTAAGAACCCAACCATGACCAGATCAATTGTAATTTAGCTATTAGTGCTTAGGTCCACCGAAACCACAGCAAAAAGCTGCTAAGCTGGCTGCTTACCCTGCACAGCTGGCCAATCCGAGCGTAGGTGACCTTGCCAAAGCCCTGAGCTTCGACTGCGGTTTCTCGGAAGAAGAAGAAAACTTTATCATCATCAGGGTTTTCACTTTCTGGAACTGCAAATGCGCCTACAAACTTTGGTTCTGGAAAACACACACACACACACACACACACACACACACACACACACACACACACACACACAGCTTTAATCACATGAGAGCATATAGTTGAGATAGTATTTCTTGGATCAACATTGTTTTAAAGGCCTTTAAACCCATAAAATTAGTAATACAAACATAAGCCGACACTGTTCGGAAGTGTTGTCTTGTGAGTGAGACCAGTGAATCTTCAAGGTTTGGACCTTTTCTGATGTTGTGTGGGCCTTTAACATTCCTCAACACACAGTGTAACGTGTACAAGAAATCTGTCATACAAAGCATTACCAACCACAGCCGACAGTGCAGAAGTGTGTATTCTCATGGCACGTCATTAAACACTGAATTCTAGTGGGCACTGATCAGTGACCATCTGCAGGCTTTCATGGACTTCATGTAACCCCACAGTAATGGAGGAATGATAAATTCCCATCCAACTTAGGAATAGGACTGTCCCATCCATCTATCTGCCTTGCTCTCCATCTACCTCACTCATAAGATTACATTCATAGCAGATCCCATGACTTTTCGCACATCAATGTAATAACATGGATTTCCATTAAAAAACACATGATACTGTAATGAGCCTGAAACTCTGAAATCTCTGTCCATCTAAAGCTGAGGGATGATGCAATACTACATAATATTACTTGCTGTTTCTGAAAACTAGTTACAATGTACCAAATAAATACAACTTACCATGGACAAAGGATCAAAATGACAGTATTCCAAAGGAACAATTTTTAAAGCTTATGTCCGCTGTGGTCTATCTGTTCAGCAGAAGCTGATTTCTGAAAAACCATCTCTAAACATACTGCTCCTGTTCAGTTACAAAGCTAGGAGGCCACACTTTAGACCAGAGCACAAATCCCTTGACTAGTCTATCCAACCCCCAACACACAAACACATACCATTGAGCCAGCGAGAGTCGTGCTGTTCAGTTCGTATGGAGGGTCTCTGGCCCAGACTGCGGAAAATTGTGAAGTCCCGCCCCATCAGGTCAGTGGCCACACCTGAGTACAGCTCATCACCTAGGAGATGACACAGGTAATGCTCACTCACCAGTAAAGGCACTTAACCACACACACACAGACACACACACACACACACACACACACACACACACACACACACACACACACACACACACACACACACACACACACACACACACACAGCAGTGTGTTCACTGTTCCAGCACCACTGATCCAACACCCCTTCAGTCTTCATCAGCTTCTCTCTCCCTCTCTTATCTCTCTCCACCACCCTCTCTCTCTTGTTCTGATCCAGTGAACTAATGAATTGCTGATGAGTGGCATCAGGAATAAAGTCAGGGGTGCTCTGGGAGTGGGATACATTAGGAGGAAAAAGGAATAAACTCTGGGTCAAGAGAAATATTTTCACATCGGCTGGGGTGTTTGTTGTTTTCATCTGGTTAATGCTTTGATCCATCCTTACACATCACGTGTTTTTAAACAGGTGCAAAAAAGATACACGTTTGTGGAGCTGTGGAGAAGTGGATCTGTGTCCTCTGGAATGATGGTGCTCCATCCAATACTTTAGGGGTGTACTGGACAGGGATGAGGTAGGGTGGTGACACAACATCCTGACCTCACTGATGCTCTTGTTACTGCATGCAATCAAATCCTCACAACAATGCCCCGAAATATATTAGAAAGCCTTCCCTGGACAGTAGCGACAGGAATAAACTGAGGATAATTAAAAGCAGAATAAACTCTTTTTTTAATAGCCTTGATTTCAAAATAACCAATGAATGAGCAGGTGCCCCAACACTTTTGTCCATTTAGTGTAGCTACGGATGCTTTTCACTGTCATCACAAACCTTTTCAGGCAATTCTACTGATTAATTATTCATAGAAAATCAGATAATGTCATTTAAAGCTGAATTTTTTTCCTAATGACTCCTCCATGAAGTTCATATTTGCGCAGGTAGTGTTGCACAGTAGAATAGTGCACCACCATTCCACAGTCTCCTAAATCTTCCTGAAGCTTATTTGCTGTAAAACCGGTTCTGAGTTTCTTTTCTTTCTTACTCTTCCAGACCTCAAACTAACATCCACTGTTCCTGTTTACTGCCATAAGTCGATCCATATGAGCCCAGACGCAGTTTGGAATATTGATCAAAATAGCTGACTCTGTTAAACTGATTGAGCTTGTGTTTATCTGTACTGTGGTTCTCTTCATGTGATGACTTCTGTAAATACCTGATGTAACATATATATCACAACAATTTATCACTTGTATTCCATCATTTAGTTCTAGATATGGGGTCAGAACCGGTCACCGGTAACCGGTCAAATGTAATATATGACATTGTATTAAAGCCTTTGGAATGTTCAATGTTGTAAGAGACCTTCTATTAAATAAGATTAATAAACTAATCTTGTTACTTTGCTAGAAATGTTGAGAACAGGTCATCGTCTACTCACTTAACTATTCATGATGCTATATATACTGACCAATGAGAACCGAGGCTGCTGTGTGCCGTGGGTCATAGGGACTCTTCCCTTTACCATCCTCCACTAGAGTGGGGTCGATCCGAAACACATGATCCTACAGAGAGAGAGAGAGAGAGAGAGAGAGAGAGACTGTGTTTTAACAGCATAACAAAGCATCTGCCAGTGGAAAATTGGATTCTTCCTCACAGTTGTAAGGATCCAGGACTTTGCAGCCACAGTCATGTCTAACACACACACATACACACACTATCAAGCTTACCTCCATCTTCTGTCCAACCTCCACGTAAGCACAGGTAGGGTGGAAGGCTCCTGTCCCGCAGGCATACAGGTGAGTGCGGTTAAAATGATGTAACACCTTCACATAGTTAACACAGTCCATCTGCAAAACACATACCCCCCCCCACACACACACACACACACACACAGATCAATCTTTATGACATGAATTTTTCACATACTTCACACAGTTCACAGAAGAGGGAGTCACCATCTGGTTTGTCTGTCAATAACTTCCTGCCAAGGACACACACACACACACACACAGGGCACAATCATTCACGCACTGACACACACTCCTGTGCACACACGCATACATACATACACAGATTAAAGAGATGTTTGTATCTCAGACTTTGTTTTTGTCTCTTCAGGGAATTATCGCAACTGTAACGTCACTGTGTTGTATATCCATGACGACAGTCTGACACCTCAACTGACCTTTCATGCTCACTGTGATCCCGGAACCATCTGTAATCTCTCTGTCGTACTTCTTTCTTTTATATACACACACACACACACACACACACACACACACACACACACACACACACACACACACACACACACACACACAAACTCTTATAATCGTTTGTGACGGCAATCACTGGAGCGTGCCACGTTTCCCAGAGCTCCCTGAATTGCTACGACAACAGGAGAGCATCGGAACGTCCGGATTCCACAGCAGAGAGAGGGAGCAAGAATAGGGAATGGATGAGAGGATAGAGGGGAGGACTGTGGGAGAGTTTAAGGAGGAAAATATGTACCAGCCACTGAAGACCCAAAGTTAATCACTACCCTCAAACAGTTTCCAGCTCAGAAGAGAAGAGAAGAGAAGAGAAGAGAAGAGAAGAGAAGAGAAGAAGAGATCAGAAGAGAAGAATAAAAAGCAAAGTGAAGAGAAAAGAAAAGAAAAAGAAAAACAAGCAAGTAAAACAATAGCTGACTAACAGAAAAGAACAGAGAAGGAAAGAAGAGAATAAGAAAGAAAAGAAACAAGAATGTATGAACGAAAAGAACAGAGGATAAGATAAAGAAAGAGAAAGGAAAGACAGAGAATGAGAGAAGGGTCACACTCTTTATCAACCCCCACATGGTCTATAGAGGATAAGTGATCCCCCCCTCTCTTTATCTCTCTATCTGTAACAGTCTCTCATTTCAGTAGCAGCTGTCTGTACTGTAATTATCCCTCTGTCCTCTCCTCTTTTTGAGAAAGTGGCATCCCTCGTTCATCATTTTGCAGTGAGGAACATTACCTCGAGCCCACCAACTGAACCCCAACAGCTGTTTAAGTGGGGTCAGGACACACACACACATGCAGGCCCAAAACATCTGTCTTACTACAATCGGCTCTTATCCTGAGTCTCAGGGGACGAGAAGACTGACCTTAAGGATGATATATTCTTCCAGAGAGATGCGCTTGTATGTTTTTTTTATATGGTACTAAAACAAAGCAATGGAAAATTGAATTCTTTCTCATAGAGAAGTATGGAAGGGAATCCATCTTTCTCTTACCTTCTCTCTCTCTCTCTCTCTCTCTCTCTCTCTCTCTCTCTCTCTCTCTGTTATGTCTCTAAGTCTATCTATCCATATCTCAAAGTGATTCTACAGTCTGTATATCTGTCTGCTGCTCTCAAGGTTCTGCAGGATAAGATTAAAGCTACTTCAGGAATGGTGTTGTGGTCTATTCCTGGCTACGGGTTGTTCTTGTATTTATTGGCCTGCTTTAATTGCTCAGCTGACCAGCTCAAAACTCAACACAGACTCAAAATCTGAACACTGAACACTACTGACCCAATTTCTGTGAGATTTGTGCCCATTTTCAGCATCTGATCAGCAAAAGAACTGATGATCTAATAAAGGCCTTACTAATGGAAATGCTACACATTCATTTGGTTCGATTCTAAGAGAGTCTGCTCTTCTGCTCTCTGTTTTTCTGCCAAGTACAAACACTGCTTGGTGTGTTAGTGTGTCTTGGATATGGTGAAATATATATTACCGGTCTGTATATTACGTTCAGTACATGTAGTGACAAGTGACACATTTCAAGTCTTTTATATTTCACAAATTATTAAAAATTTTCCATTTGAGTTTAATAATATTCAAACCATCTAATGAGCATGCCTAGTTCAGCACAGAGAGGCACAGAATCCAAGGTGTCAGAAGGCTCTAATGGTTTAGGGGACCGCTGGTGTTGGTCCACAAAACAATGTCTACCAGGAGATTTTAGAGCATTTCATGCTTCCATTTATTGCCAAGCTTTATGGAGATGCTGATTTCCTTTTCCAGCAGGACTCAGCCTCTGCCTTTTTTTGGTTTTCATGAACTATACTAAATCAAGTAAAACAACACGTGCAGAAATTCAAATATTATGGAATAAATGCAATTTCTGCTTGTAATTTAATTTAAAAAAATTAAACTGTCACATAATTTATATTTATTACATGTAACGTGACATATTTTCATTTTTTACTTTTGTTCAGTATGACTTATAGCTCATGAAACACAGTAAATATACTGCACACGCAAGATGGAGGAGTCACATATGTATTTTACTCTTTTTAATATGCTTTTTTAAAGCTTGTATCCTTGGATGAAAATAATACAGATCATATATATATATATATATATATATATATATATTTATATATACATCATCTGTTTGTGTAACTTGATAATTCTTGCTTAAATTGGCCCACCTAAACTCTCCCCACACACATGGCTCTCTCAGAACAAAGGCCTATCTTTGAGCTTACTGCTCCATGTGAAGCGCGTGTGTATGTGTGTGTCTGTTGGGGGGGTCAAACCCATCGACAGCCAATTAAGTCACTGACAAACTGTGTTTATAAAAGGAAGGGTCTCTCTCTACCTCCCTCTCCCTCTCTCTCTTCTATTTCAGGAGCTTTACAGCACTCAATTAGTGAGGGCTATGGGGTGGGGAAAAGTGTGTGTGGTGTTGTGGAGTAGGGGCAGCTTACTGGCAGAGTGGGTCTTTGAAGTGAGCCCCTGAGACAAAGAGATGGAGGGAAAAGGAGAGCGAGAAGAAGGACGGATGGAACAAAAGACAAGAGAAATGCGTCAGAGTCAGTGATCTAAGCACTGACAGAGAGAGAGTGCATGAGTGTGTGTGTGTGTGTGTGTGTGTGTGTGTGTGTGTGTGTGTGTGTGTGTGTGTGTGTGTGTGTGTGTGTGTGGTGATTCTGAGCTTCCCACAGAGTGGCCCTTGTGAACTTTAACGTTCATAATAGTCTGATCATTAAATCCTTGTGTGACCATGCACAAGCAACCTGTGGCCATTGACCCCAACGTGGCTTACCCCAGCAGGAGATGCCAGTGGTTTTTGTGCCAGTGCCTGTGTGTGTATTTGCCCCCCTAACCTCTTTCTCAAAGTATGTAGCTTGCATAGCAACCCCTATTCCCACCACCATATAAGAGTCTGGGGTGATGAGCAGCTCTCTGGTATCAGCAACACCATGTTCACCTGAAGCCATCATCACACTTCTCCAGCTCTAACTGCGGCCTTCTCTAGTGTACTGGGTTTACGTTATTTTGGGGGATAAATAAAACGTTACATGACTGTTACATAACAGTTTTAGGGTCTTGGAACTTGGCTTGAATTTTGTTTATGCCATAAACAATGAATGATGAAGGACACAAGTGTTTGAGGTTTATGGTTTGTGACTTTTCTTTTATCATATTCAATTTTTTTAAATTTTGATAAATTAAATACATTTTGACAATCTATGACATAAATCTTAATTTATCCCTAACATTGTCGACAATCATCTGACTTCATCAGATAGTTTGTTAACACTTTGACGCTTATATTGTTGATTGAGCTACGGTTGTTCTCAACCTGCCTGGGTTTGGATGCTACTGTCCTGCTCAGTGCTCGGAATTTTAAACAGGACAACCAGAATCATGCAGCAAAGTCCAAACGAATCACAGCTAAACATTCATTACACACTCATTCGTTACATTCTCACAACAGCTGCTACAAAAGGGCTCACTGGTGGGCGGAGCCTGGAGAGGTCGTTTCAAACAGCTCTGTTTCTAATGGCCATTCAGAATAAGCTTCTGTACTTGACTAATAGAATGTTACAAGAACGAGTGTGTGTGTGTGTGCATGTGTGTGATTTCAGCCTCATAATGTCACCCTCTGACATCCCAGAGAGGAAGACGAAACACTTCCCTCCTGTGTTTGGGAGGATGAGTAATTACACTATCAGAGAAGAAAGAGAAAAGATCGAAAGAATAAAAAGGGGGAAAAGAAGGCCTCTCAGTGTTGAAACAAAGAGGGGATTTTAGCGAGTGATAAACGAGTACTTCTGTGTTTCCTTGGGGAGAAAAGAAAGAGATGGAGAGAGAGAGAGAGAGAGAGAGAGAGAGTTCCAAATTTCATAGAGGTCCAAATCTCTTTTTCTCTATGGGGTGTGACACACACACCCTTACACATAATAAAGGTCAGGTCATGGGTCAATGCACTGAATACAAACTCTATGTGTGTGTGTATGTGTGTGTGTGTGTGTGTGTGTGTGTGTGTGTGTGTGTGTGTGTTAGAATCAGCTGATCTTACTCATTCTTCCACCAGAAAATCAGCACGCCCATTACACACACATACACACAAAGATGATCAGAAACACACCTTGAAACATGAAGGGGACTTCCAGAGAGTGTAAACACACACACACACACACACACACACACACACACACACACAAACACACAAACACGCACACACACTGATGTGTTCCCAACCAACCCACACACATCCGTGTTATGCATCTAAAACAATCAATGATCTAATGTTTCCTGTGACACACACAAACACATACACACACACCCTTTATTAGAAATGTCTGGGGTGTCCTGACTGTACACTCCTATACAAACCCCCCCCACAAACATACACATGTGCCTGCGTGTGGTGTGGAGGTGGTACAGCAGCTAGGCTTAAGGTACGTATGTGTATCAGCGATGTCTGCTAATACACGCATAAACCACTACATCCAGACTTTGACAGCCTTACATTTCACATGTTTGCAGTGGATATGAAATAATTACAGTCAAATCAGAACCAAAAAACATCAGATCAAAGGCCTCAGAGAGACAAGCTACAGTCCTTCCAGATTTCTTTTACAGTAGCATCATGGCCTCTAATCAAAAGGCTGTTTACAGTTAGAATCTTAACTCTAGATTTGTCTATCTGAGGAAATGAGGAAAAGCCTTTAGGTACACTTTAAAGTATGAATGCAGCAACATTATGTAGCATTTTATATCGAAATATCAGCTTCAAATCACTGGGATGCTCTACTGACTTCTATAAGGGAGAACAGTATCTCTGTCATTGATACTCTGGGCTCTGAATGCTGCTAACTGCACTATGTAATTTTGGTAAAGCAGGAAAATGCTCACGAGAACTATGTAATGCATTAAACAGATTTAACAGACTATTTAAAAACATTTTCCATTTCCATTTCTATGTATTCCCTTTAGACAAGCAATACCAATTCCAACTTTGCAACTGGAATGCACTGGAGTAGTCACAGACAGACCCAGCATTGGGATGTGAAGAATGTGATGGGCAAGTGTTCATGGTGGAGCTGCATCCAATAACTTTGGGATGAGCTGAGTGGTGTTGGTGAACTAGTTATCGCACATCAGTGCTTGACCTCATGACTGCTCTTTTGGCTCTTAAAAGATGGAGGGGGAGCCTCTGTAACTTACTGACTATGATTTGATTGGTGGTATAATAGTGTGCATGCAGAGTTTTGTGTACACAGATTAAAGTAACTGAGACACTTACATTGATGTCTTTCCCTGCCCAGTTGCACTCCTCCCTCCAGTCCACAGGTGCAGGCCAGTAGATCTGTGAGAGAGAGAGAGAGAGAGAGAGAGAGAGAGAGAGAGAGAGAGAGACAGAGAGAGGCAGAGAGAGAGAGACAGACAGAGAGAGAGAGAGAGAGAGTGAGACAGTGAGAAAGAGAGAGAGAAATGTCAGAGGTCAGGGTGGAGTTTAAGTAAAAATCACGACCCCAGCAGGGTTTGACTTGTCCAGTAGCCTGAGGGACATTCTCTCAGGACTTACTGCAATTATGACACACACACACACACACACACAAATGTGCAAGAAAATGTTCTACTAGTGGAAGACACTTGACATGGGTTTATAGTGTGTGTGTGTGTGTGTGGTCTTCTCTTGCCCTATACAGTGACCTCATCTCTCCATTTTACTCTCTTGAGGAAAAGATCCATCACTCTGTCATCGGCACACTGGCCCGAATCCCCTATAAGACGTCTGACAGCGGCTCCTAAGCCTGCAGAGATCCCCTTTAACGTTAATCTACAGACAGCTGTCAACTGTTCAACTTTACAAAGTTTCCTATTCTCTCTTTCTCTTCCTCACCACTTCCCCTCACATCTCCGCCTGGTAAGAGAGAGGAAACCCACGGAGGGCATTTAGGAATCCTTTGTGTGGGAAAAAGGATGAAAGCTTCTTAACTTCTCAAATTTTTACATGGCTGTTGCTCCACAGCAATAATATAAAACCATAATTTCATATTTCCTCATGAAATTACATTACGGGGCTTCATTTTTGATGTGCATTTACACTTTTCTACATTTATGCATTGACATAGTTCAAAGTTTACACATTGACATAATATATCTTCTCAGGCTGCTGCACACCTCATCACTCCTCATCCACCTCATTATCTAACTATCAAAGCCTTCATTAACCCTTCATTAGGTGAGCAGTGATCATGCGG
>JAVGWO010000029.1:1881318-1891318 GCA_034509495.1 Acestrorhynchus altus | reverse complement strand
CACATCCCCTCTAAACTACAGCATCAGACAAAATAAGTTAAAGCAGAGGAATGTGGGCTGGTCTGCATGGAGACTCGCCCCTGATGAAGCAGGCAGGATGGCATGAAGTTGGTGGAACAGGTGGGCAAGGCTAGGGCTGTCAAAATACATTTTTTTGGATTGATGTATTGTCCTAGAAATAATTTTGATAAGTGCTATTATAATTTTATCATTATTGTAAACAATATTAACACTATTAATATATATTAACGCTTTTTATCAGTCATGCAAATAATAACTGTATGCTCCGATTGTGTAATGCACTCTGAGGAAAGCAGAATTATCACAGTGCCATTGAGTAGAACATATCAATAGCTAGCACAACTTGCTACAACAAAGGCTCTTTAATGTTAATGGGCTCTCTTAGCTCATTCTGAAAATGTTCCCACAGCAAAATTTGAATGTGGCTTTGTGGAGTGGAGGCTGCCCACCATTCTGGGCATGTGTGTACTGTGTCACTGTGGTGTGTGTGTGTGTGTATGGGTGTGTGTGTGTCTGCTCACTAGTGTGTATGTGTGCTCACTGCATGGAAGGGTTAAATTTGAAGGCAAAATTCCATCTGTAACACAAATGACAATTTTTTCTCTTTACACTTCAAACCAAGACCCACCTTCTTATGTGGTCTCAGCCAACTTGTTTAGTGTCCACCACAGTGTGAAAGACCATCAACATCCTACACTCTTACTCTAATGAACCACACTTAAAGACCAATTGCCAGAGTTCATTTAATCGAAACATGGTGTGAATGTGCCAGAGCATTTTACTGGCAACAACAATAAAAACTACTTTTGCCTCTGTAAATATGACCTCTATCTCAAAATTCCAGATTCAATATTTTAAAACAGCTTATAAAGGCTATTATAATGAGCTTTGGGGTCATGAGAAGACAAATAGAGGAATATGATGAAGAATAGTGACCCATAAAAAGCTCTGTGGAAAAACTGAGTATGTGTAACTCAACCACAGTGCAGTGAGGTGTGTGTTGTGTCAGTGGGTTAAATAGTTCTACAGATGAAGCCTTCAGTTTCATTTCACATTCTGCTGTTTGACTTTGCTCTCCCTTATTGTGTCACACTGCTTCCCTCACTCATTCCTTCTGGGCTTATCGAGAAAAGAGCGAGTGTCCATCTCTCCCTCTTTGTTTTCACTCACTCTCTCTCTCTCCCTTTCTCTTAGTGGTTAAACACTTCTCTCCAAACACCTGTCACTTTAACAAGGATGGAAGATCTGAGTCCATAAATGAGGAAGGAAAAGTAAGTGTGTGTGTGTGTGTGTGTTTGTGTGTCTATACCCATGCTCACAAGTGTGGAGAGGAATAAACTGCAATCTTTTCATCCATTACACCAACCAGCAAGGCCAAGTACACTGACACATGCTCTCACTACCCCCCCCCCCCCCCTCACACATACACACACAAACACACACACACAAACACTCTCTTACTGCAGTGTTTAAAAATGCTTAATCTATTAAGGAGATGAGTGGAAGTCTAAGTCACTGGATAACCACATGGATGGGGCATTTAATTTCTATAGTTGTGAAGACATTTTACATTCCACGATCCTTGATGCCATAGGCATTAAAGGCATTACCACCCACAGTGGACAATGCAGTGGCTGTCCAAGTCATAATAAACATGACTGGCGGCATCAGTACCAATGTATATATATATATATATATATATATATATATATATATATATACACAGTATGTGTGTGTGTGTGTGTGTGTGTGTGTGTGTGTGTGTGTGTGTGTGTGTGTGTGTGTGTGTGTCTCATATGTATGTATACAATTTGCACACAGAAACACACCCATACAGTTTTAGGTATGACTGTGTAGGGCATCTCCCTCCCCATCCTGAGGGAAATGGGGAAATAAAAAATGAGCCCATCTCTTTTATCCTTCACGCCTCCTTAAGCTCCCTGTCTCTGTCTTACTATACATCTTCATTACACTCAAGGATGGAACCCTACATTCACACACACACACATGCACGCGCACACGCACACACACACACACACGCATGCATGCACACACACACAGAACAAGTAGAGATCAGTTCACTTTGCACTAAACAGTTCACTCACTGAAACAGGGCAGAGTGAGTGAACAGAAGAAACAGAAAGAAATATAAAGACTGAAGTTCTGCCTTTCAACAGCGCAATCTCCCAAAATAAACAAACATTAATTAACCTTATGACCTCGCAGTCACAGAGTCAACAACACCCCAACCAGAGAGAGCGAGAGAGAGAGAGAGAGAGAGAGAGAGAGAGAGAGGAGGGGTGAGAGAGGGGTAATTACTGTGTCATAAGCCTCTTTCGGTTCACAACAGCGACATGTGAAAGCGAGGCTCATGAAAAGAGAGAGAAAGAGCCAGGGAGCGGGTGAAGGAGAGAGCGAGAGAGAGTAGGAGAAAGAAGGCAATTGTTCCCAGAGCGGCTCCTCTGGCCTCCTGCCAGCTGAGAGAAGGAGAGAGGAAAGAATGGAGAGAGAAGAAAAGAGAGAGGGAAGGGCTCACACGGGGAGAGAGAACAAGAGATAAGGCAACAGAGAGAGACAGAGAGAGAGAGAGAGAGAGAGAGACAGAGAGACAGAGAAGGAGAGAATAGAGAGTGAGAGAGACAGCAGGTGATGGTGAATTTTGCTCTGAGAGAGAAAGGGGGCAGACATTCATCCAATGTTGACTTTAGGGGTCCGGAACTGGCACTTTTGTACAGGGAACAGAAATGGGAAAGAAAGCAACAACCAAATGATTAATGTGCAGAAACGTCAAAATAACATTTACATTCCAATTCAGATTCACACTCAGATTCCAATTCAGATTCACACTCAGATTCCAATTCAGATTCACACTCAGATTCACACTCAGATTCAGACTCAGATTCACATTCAGATTCACATTCAGATTCACACTCAGATTCACACTCAGATTCACATTCAGACTCACACTCAGATTCACATTCAGACTCACGTTCAGATTCACATTCAGACTCACACTCAGATTCACACTCAGACTCACATTCAGATTCACACTCAGATTCACTCAGATTCACACTCAGATTCACTCAGATTCACACTCAGGTTCACATTCAGACTCACACTCAGATTCACACTCAGATTCACATTCAGATTCACATTCAGATTCGCACTCAGATTCACTCAGATTCATACTCAGATTCACAATCAGATTCACACTCAGATTCACATTCAGACTCACATTCAGATTCACACTCAAATATTGGCATGACAATATTAGGCTGTGCGGTACATTTACTACATAGCATTGTGTAGCAGGAGAGAACTTACACACACACACACACACACAAACACTCTCTCTCTCTCTCTCTCTCTTAAAGGCCACAAACACTTATCAAATGAACACACACAGGTAAACGGGGCCCAGACATCACAGGCTATGACTCCAGTGGGAGTACAGTGATGAATCCCAGTGTATATGTGTGTGTGTGTGTGTGTGTGTGTGTGTGTGTGTGTGTGTGTGTGTGTGTGTGTGTGTGTGTGTGTGCTGCTAGCAGTAAACTCCCAGGTCAGCTACAGGCACTTCAGCCCACTTTGAAAAACACACAAACTCCTCCACAAGTGCATCATACACATACACTGTGCAACTCTCGCCGAGTGATGGCTGACACACACAATCACACACCGAAGAGCAGGCAGAAATAATGGACTTAACTCAAGTGCAGGGAGCAAATGTGGGGAGAATGTGAGTGTGTGGGGAGGGTGTATAAGGGAAGGGCAATAAAACATGGTAGACATCTCAGTTGGGTCTTTATGCATGTGTGTGTGTGTGTGTGTGTGTGTGTGTGTGTGTATGTGAGTGTGTGTGTGTGTGTGTGTGTGTATGTGAGTGTGTGTGTGTGTGTGTGTGTGTGTGTGTGTGTGTGTGTGTGTGTGTGTGTCTGAGTGTGTGTGTGTGTGTGTGTGTGTGTGTGTGTGTGTGTGTGTGTGTGTGTGTGTGTGAACAATATGCATGGCATTGCATGAAACAAATACATATTTTCAAAAAAATGAGGCCCATCTGTGTGTGTGTGTGTGTGTGTGTGTGTGTGTGTGTGTGTGTGTGTGTGTGTGTGTGTGTGTGTGTGTGTGTGGTGTATGAGTGCACGGCAAAGTGCCAGCGCTGGCAAGTTACCCAAAGTTTCCTAAAGGAATGAGACATGAAAGAGAACCGAACAGACAGGAAGACTAGAACAGATGTAGTGCCCTGACTGGATGCAGTCTGCCACAGAAGAGTGCGCATTATGGACAAAAGTAGTGTAAGGAGTGTAAAAATCCTAAATACAACATCAAATTTTCTCTCCCTCATAGATGAGCTTGGAAAGCATGGGGGTGGAAAACGAATGTGATAGTAGAAATGCAGCTGATCACAGTTTTATGTGAGTATGTTCCAGAAGTAGACACAATACATACCCACTTTCACTCTGTTCAGCAATGGTCAGGACCCCACAGGGCCACCACAGGGCAGGTAGGACACTGACACTGACAGGACACTGTTGTGTCATTGTACTATCTGCCGATACAATTCTAATTCAGATTTCATTATTCGTCTCTCAAGCGTCACTGAAAGTGCTTATTGAAGCTGCATCAAGACACTTAGCCTTGTGTCTTCTCACACGCAGGTACAGCCAGAGACAGTGGGATAGTGAACTGGTCACTGCACAATCTCATTGTTATTGCCATGTGTTACAGTACGTTCTGTAGCTAACTGGATAACAACAGTGCCAGAGGGGGAAGAGGAAGTAAGTGTGAAATAGAGAATTACTAATACACTACATTTACACACACACACAGACACACACACACACACACACACACACACACACACACACACACACACATTCCTAAAGTAATAAGATGTTGCCCCAGGCTACAGCATCCCACTGCACTAAACAAACTTTCATGACGTCAAGGAGAACAACTGACATTTATAATGAGCTGATTCATCACACACACATGCATACACACACACACACACACGCACAAACACACTCACACAAGGACAACATGGTTTTAATAAGAATGTAAATCTGACATTTGAGGTGAACACTGGTTGGACTGGTTGAATTCTAGTTCAGACTCTAATAGGGTTGCTGTGAAAAACAGGTTTAAAAGACTACTATGTTTTCAGCAACTAATGTCACAATGTAATCCTAAATCTGTTTACACACTACACAACTAATCAGTGACGCACAACTGATAAAACCTTTTTACCAGGAGGAACGTCCACAAGAGATGAGCAAAGTTATTGCACTAATTTGCAAAATATATTGAGGATATATTGGGCAGCAGGGTTGGGCTGTTTGGCCCTCTGCTTTCTCCTCACACTGTATTTTGCACTCTCATTGGCCGCTACACTGTCTTCCACACACAACACTAACACTATTCACATAAATGAATTTAGAGTCACTGACAGGTTCGGATATTAAACCTGCTACATATTTGTTGGGGGCTCGCAAGGCATCGACGATCACTCTGTGAGCTCTCGGATCACGTCTTTCAGCAGTACAGAGCTTACTCCTCTGCATCTATGGCCCACGGTGATGATGTAAACCGGCTAATAAATGCAGAACTTATCATCTTGTCCCACGAGAAACCATAAAGGAGGAAATGAACATGTAATATTCTGAGCCAAACACAACAGGGCTGTAACGAGGCTTGTAAAGCCATGCCTGAGCGAAATTAGACCTTATAAATTCAGCATGAATGGGCGGGGCTAAAGTCGAATAGGTGTGATATCAAATAATAATGCACATTCAAAATGGGCTGTTTTGCAGTTTAGTTCCCATACTGTCATGTGAAACGGTTTCAGGGCACGCCATGAATACCTTCAACTCATATATGTAAGCATATGGACATATGATCTTCATTTTCACTACACTGAGAGATGGAGGAGATATAGCTAAACCCTGAACAAATGCCTGTTAGTTTCACATTCTGTGGCCTGTAAAACGTGCTAGGTTGGCTTGACTTGGTCACGTCCAGAGTTGCTATAAATGTTTTCCACTTGTAACCTCTGGACGGTGGAATGGCTGATTTCTAATTGTTTTAAGGGCTCAGGGAGATCTTTTGATCTGGCCATAGCGATACCACCCTCCATCAATCAAGAGCAAACCAAACGAATGTCTGAGGTTTAAATAATACAGTCTACTCCAAAGTAAACTAGCCCTCTTAAACAATGGTCTAATTGTTTCCAGCAATACATGCTGGAGTGTTTGATGTTTGAAATACATTTCTTTTACATTACATTTTTTTGTTTACTCCTATCACCTCCATCTCTCAATACAATTAAAATGAAGATCAAAAGTCCATATTTTAAAATCAAATGAGAACTACATTTCATTATTTTGAATGAACCTCTTACGGAGTTTTTCACACCATTTGATCGACACTACTTTTACACCATTTGAAGACGGCATAAATATTTCGTAATAAATTAACCAACAGAATCTGTAAATTACAGTAAGATCCTGTTATATTAGCATATATTTGTCAACAAGGAACATTAAGCTTAAGACTTCAACATACACTGTGATCAAAAGCCATATTCTGGCACAGAGGCCACGCGGATACAGGCTGTGAGGAGTCAAGGAAGCACAGAGAAACAATGCATATGTGTAAAGATAAATACAGTCTAGTCTGACCTTAAATACACCCTTTCACTTAAAAGATGAATGGCAGCTCTACACACAATCTTACACTTCTGTGGGGAGCTTTATTCTCGCCCTTTGAACACTGCTGGGTCCTTTTGAATGTGTGTGTGTGTGTGTGTGTGTGTGTGTGTGTGTGTGTGTGTGTGTGTGTGTGTGTGTGTGTGTGCGTGCGTGCGTGCGTGTGTGTGTGTGTGTGAGCGTAAGACAAAGCATGCCATTAGATAGTACCAAAAGAATGATAATTACCCCATCCCTGTTCCCTGAGATGTTGGGGTTGGGGTGTGTGTGTGTGTGTGTGTGTGTGTGTGTGTGTGTGTGTGTGTGTTGTTCTCATCCCCATTCCAGGGCAGCGTCTTTCTCGTTGTGAGAGAGCCATAGCTAATCACCGTGAATGTGGTGGACACAGCAACATGGCATAAAACAAATTCCAGAACTAAGAAAGTGATTATCACCACAGTGACCAGCACCGTGTCACCCACATGCTTCCCACTGCCCTTCCCAAACCTGATTGGATAAGAATATAGAGAGACCACCTTATGACTGGCCAAGGCAACTGGGATTGAGAACATCATATTTCTCAGTCGACAGGCCTAAGTGTTCATTTCAGCTAAAACACATGCAGCTAAAAATATTTTCAAATATATTCGTCTCATTTGCGCAGCAGCATCAACGGCAAAGACACACTGAATCTGACATTTTCAAATCCGATTTGGGCCACTTTTTTACGTGGTAATGAAATCCAATGCACCTGATTTGCAGCAAAGATTTTCAGTGTTGGGGAAGTGGGGTAACAGCTCTAATAAATATTCTGTTCTAACCAAACTAAAAGGCACATACCGTGAAAGAAATGGCCATTAGAGGTCATTTTTATGAATTCTCTGTGATGAACCCGGTCATCAACCACTTGAACTCTTTCATAGCTCCTGTGATGCTGGAAAAGATGAAACTAAACCTCTAGGAACAGCGTGTTTGTGCGTGTGTTTAGGTGTGTAAACTGTTCAGATGAACGCAGGATATTGGTCACATCACAAAGACAGTGTGAACAGCCTTAAAAAGCTTGGGAAACAATGTAAAATCTTAAATAATCCGTTTCCATCATTCCCTGTGTGATTAATGCTGTGGGTCGGAAAAGATGTGGAGCTGGTTACTGAGTAAAAGAAATAACCGAAAAGAAAGAACATTTATAAATCAAACAGAGACGTTTAGAAGTTACTGATCCCAGAACAATACACTAAGCATGGCAGAGTACAGACGTCATGTATGGTGTCAGGGTGTCGGGTGCAATTTTGTAAGATGCCAGATCACCTTCGGTCTTCATTACAGGTACTCTGACAGACCGCATTATGTTAATGAGGTCCTGCAACTAATGGCCCAACCTCTGAACACACACTCTGGTGCACTATTCGGTCAGCAGGGCACTGCTGCTGTTTCAAGAGCTCACCTTGAAGATACGGATACTATGGCCAGTCAAACTCTCAGATCTAACCCTGACTGAAAACGTTTGGGACACTCAACCCCTACAGAAAAAGAAGGAGAATATTAAAGCTGCATTGGATGGATTATCACGGGACACCGTTAGGAACCTCTACAGTTCCATTACAGGATGTCTAGAATGTTGCAGTGTACCTGACACCATAAGATACGATAAGGTAAAATAAAACCAGATCTTCATTCTGGGTGCAACTACTGGTACAATTATTTTATTCCACAGTAAATATTTAGTTATTGATGGTTCTGTGTCAGATATAAAACATGTTTTACAAGCACTGTTTCAATCAATATTGCATTTGCTGTATTTTCCCAACTGCAAAACGGATGTGCTCCAGTTCTGCCTGTATCACCTGTTGTTCAGTGCTTTTATTTGTACCTTGTACAAAGTCCGTTTCTATCATAAGCACTCTCTGTGGTGCAAACTGTGTCCCAAAACACACGCTCTCATGAAAAGAGCATTTCACTCTCCCTTTCCCTTACTCTCTCTCTCTCGCTCTCTTTCAGGGTCACTCCATCATGAAGTTAATTCCCATCTACTTTAATCCTTTCAGGCTTTGAAGTGGGCATCCCTCATCCCACCCAGGTACCACAGTTCAGCAGGAGACACACATAAACCCCTACACACACACACACACACACACACACCACGACCTAGTTCCCAAGAATAAGGGTCATCTAAAGATCAGTGAACCTTTATTCAGGATATACCCACAGCTTTTATCACAATAGACCTCCCATACTTACTCTTTTAAAGCACTAACACCTCCCACACAGACACACACTCACTCACTCCCTTCTTTTAGGAGATTAGCTTACTGCCCGTCTTTAAGCCAACCCCATGGCCCACTGTGACCTCCAAATCGAAACAGAGTGGCAAACCCACACACACATACCTACCCCTGGTCCTGCCCTCGGGTGGGATTTGAGATGACTGGCAGCTGCTTTCTAGATGAGATGACACTAATTAAGGCAGAGTCAGCTTGTTCTTTTTGTTCCATCTTCTCTCTCTCTCAATCTCGTGCTCTCTTGCTCTCCCCATCTCTCTCCCATGCAGGGCTGCATTGTAGAGTGGATTAAGAGCAGGGTGCTGCTAAAGTGATCATTCATCCTCAACACCTCTCTCTACCTCTCTCTCTCTCTCTCTCTCTCTCTCTCCTCTTCATAAACCTCTCACAACTGCAAGCCACCAAATCACCTATTAGTATATGCAACACATTTTGGTAGTTCAATCAGACACTGTTTCCAGTGATGCTTCTCCAGTCAGGGTTCAACCTGTAGCATGAAAGTTCTACAACAACTCAATGTCCACTTATGTGAAAGAGGCTGGGACAATTTCCAAATTATGATGCAAAGAAAGTGTTTGAACCTTTCAGCAAGGGCTGAACATTTCCAAAACACAAAAACAGTGCAAAGAGAACATCAATAAGCTGTGGGCACAGTGTGGGATTGGTTTTTGGTCAGCACATGGGTGGGCTGGGTAGCAGTATGGGCAGTGTGTGGGTGGAGTTGGTCTGGTGTTTGGGTAGTATGTGGAATGGACTGGAACTATAGCAGAACAGCAAATGGAACTAACAGTGGTTGGAGTTGTATACAGTCGGTGGAGCTGACAATGGTTTGGGCTGCATAGGCAATTTCGGCTGTGTACAGCAGACATAGTAGTTGGAGTTGAAGTGGGTAGTGTATGAAAGGGACAGTCATTTGTTTTGGGCTCTGGATAATTACAATGGTTTGGGCTGTGAACAGTAAATGGAGCAGACAAAGAGCTGGGTTGTGGAGAGTAGGTGGAGATTACAGTTTGAGAT
>JAVGWO010000029.1:1863818-1876318 GCA_034509495.1 Acestrorhynchus altus | reverse complement strand
GCTACTGAGAAGTCCTTAGACTTAAATGCAACCGTTGCATTTAACCTATTTGTGGCAGTGAACACACACACACTCACTCACTCACTCACACCAGTGAACAGGGGATGAGAACACAATCACAGAGCAGGGGACAAACTCCTCAGTGTCAAGGGAGCAACTGGGGTAAGGCGCAATGCTCAAGGGCACCTCAGCTATGAACATTGAAGGAGGAGAAAGGGCTGGTCCTTCCTTGCCTGAACAAGCAAATTTCTGGTCCCAAGTCCACTTCTCTAAATCTAGGCCATTGCTTTAACTACAGAACCCTTGGAGAACCCCTTTTTCTAGAATTTATAGAACTGGTGCAACTGCACTTGTTGAGAAGACAAATTTTAGGGGCATCCTGTAGGATGACTGAATTACAGTCTCCCCAGTCTGAGCAGTACTGAAGTCTTGTACAGTAGTGAAGTACTGAAGATATTACAGACTCATTTTCATTGAAACTGGACAGAGTCCACTCTGCACATCCCAACGTCCAAACACGGACACAGCTCATATATGACCCTGAAAATTCACTTAAAGCAACATTATGTAGCATATCCACCTTAAACTAGCAACTTGATCCCCACTGAACTGTAAAAGAGAGGGAGTAGTATCTCTATCATTGCTACTCTAGGCTTAGTGCACTGCCAACTACACTATGTCAATTTGGTGAAGGGGGCAGGAAAATTCACAGAATTCACTCTAGAGGGAGCCCAGGAGCAAAAAACGTCAATTGCTTTAAACAACAACTGCTTTAATGTCACTATAAAACATTACACATTACTTCTTGTACACATTTACATTGCACTCCCACACACAGGGATCCAAACTGGCATCTTTGCCCATCATAAGAGCGTGATTATGGCTGTGTCTTCACAAGAATGATACATATCATGACACAGCAATTACGTATATTGCACTTTACTGGTGTGGAAAAGAAGGAGAAAGTCTGAGACGATGAATTTTGATTACTTTTTTTGCCATCACTAGTGGGATCTGAAGACAGATCAACACTGTCATCTAGTGGTCAGGGGTTGAACACAACACAAACTGAACCACTGTCTCCCACCAATCATTGCGTATATGCCATTAAATAAAGCGGACAGTGTGTTTTGGCATTGAAAAACATAATAACGCGACACTTTAATATACTGATATATTCTTACACACCTTAGAGCTACATCGACAAACTCAAAACAGGAATAAACTGAAACTCTCCATATGTGTGTGGGTTGGTGGGCATTTGTGCGTACTGAAATGAGCACAGACAGCGGAGAACTGGATACATACATACTATATGAGAAAGCTATGTTTTCAATAAGCTATGAGAATCACACACACACACGTCTGTACATTTTTTCCTCTGCAGGCTGTGTGGGTGTTTATATAGACTGATGTCCCATAGCCGAGTGTGTGGCTTTCACAGTAGGGTTGTGTTTTTAAGCATGCCATGTGTTCCTGTGTGACTGCTAACACCCTACTGCTCACACACACGCATCAACACACACATGAAAGCACACACTGCACACATACACACACACACACACACACACACACACACACACACACTAATGCCAGTCTATGAGGGCAGTCAGACTTGGTCAGTTCCCCAATTATAGTATGGTTTTTGTGTGCAGCTCCTTCAGCAAGGGTATTAAACCCATGTACCTTCAGTGTTTCCTTCACTTATTAAAACATCTGGGAGCAACACACACACACACACACACACACACACACACACACACACACACACATACACACACACACACACAGAATAAATGAACTGAATTTACACTAGACTGGAAAACCTGGTGTGCACTGGAATCTATGGGGGGCTCTACTAGAGCTGTACAATATAATCAGCTTATTGATTTTAAGCGCTGTAGGTGCTTCATGAAACGGAACTATGTCAGAGACAGGTTTAAGGAAAGGCCTGGAGACCATGATGGAAAATTCCATTTCTATTCATATAAATGAGCACATTTTACAGGGCTCATATTGCACATTTTTATACTCTTCCATTTCATACTTTTTTTTTTCTTAGAGGTCCATTTAAGGCATGTGTGTACATTTATATCAAAAACAGGGATAATGCAGTTTAATCATTTTACAACTTCTATTTATCCCTTACAACTAAACAGGCTGCTTGGCTGTGCTATTACTGTTCCTTTACTATATGTACTGTATGTGTAAATGATCTACATTGTGATTGGCTACAGTGTACCATGTCTTTAAAGGAATAAAACTGAATGAAGCCCTCCTTCACTATTCACTACTATTCAGAAAGTGTGGGGCTGAAAGTATGCAAAGAATGAATATGTTGTTCTATCGAATGAATAGACCTTTTAAAAGGACAGTATATTAAGGTAAATAATGAAAATCTAGATGTTTAGTGACTGCGGGACCACACAAGGGACTTCTCAAATGACTCAATTTATAATTAATATAATTATACTCAGGGACACATGCGCCTCCACCACAGCACACACACACACACACACACACACACACACACAGCCTAATTCACAACCGAACCAATGCGACTCATTTAATCTTTAAACATAATTACAGTTTCATTAGTATTTGAGTATATGAGAAACCTGTATGTGTGTGTGTGTGTGTGTGTGTGAGTGTGCTACGATGGACTAGCGCCCTGTCTAGGGTTGTTTCCCGCCCTTGCGCTCAGAGTTGCCGGCTGGGCACCGGCTCACCCGTGACCCTATTCAGGAATAAGCGGTTCAGAAAATGGATGGATGGATGGATGGATAAACTAACCTAACTAACCATAGTAGGAGTAACTGCAGCAGTGTGTGTGTGTGTGTGTGTGTGTGTGTGTGTGTGTGTGTGTGTGTGCGTTTGTGTGTGTTTGCAGGCCTAGAGGAGTAAGAGAGTGAGAGTTAGTTATGAAATTTAATCCATATTTAAATAAAATGTAATCTACCTCCTTAACTCAGCAGCAGCCCCATCCTGCCCCCAGCCATGATACTGGCTGTGTTTATATGGATAAATGAAATTGCTCAGGCATCAGGCTCTGTATCAACAGTGAATTACAGGAGGACAGCGGGGCCAAATTTGGTAATCTGCATTAAAAGATCATGGAAACTGGATGTTCACCACAACTACACGTGTCATCCCAAAAGTATTGGATAGAGCATCACTATTCTGGAGAACACAATTCCACAGAATTCCACTGCTCCACAGCTCAGCGCTGGCGGGATTTGTACACCTCTAGCCCACGTCTGACATTAGACATGGTGCCAAATGCAAGTCCTGTTCGTCTGCTCGAGAGAGTCCTATTCTATTGGTATCACTTCTCTATAAGACATATATAACCGTGTTCATTCGCTGTATTTTAGAATTTCCAATGCCTTTATTCTCACTATAAACAAGTACAATGAGATTAGAAGCCACTTCTTTCACAGTGCAAACATGTACCATGAAACGAAATAAAAGAAACAGTGCAACACGATGAATGGTACGTGTGCAAATGATGTGCATATATGAATCACGCGTTGTCTTTTTCCAGCACATGCAAAAATCACCACAACTCAGGGCAGACTGAAATGCTGACTCAGCGCTTTTCTTTCTCCCCTCTCGCTGTAGCAGAGTTCCAGTTCTGCTCGCCTCTCCTGTGAAGTCCTCTCTGTACAGGCTTTAGAAGAATGATTTTTATAGAAGAATAATTCTTTACATTTCATTACAAATACAGTGATAAGACATACAATATGGGTGGAAACTGAATGCGTGTGTGTGTGCTTGTGTGTGTGTGTGTGTGTGTGTGTGTGTGTGTGCGTGTGTGTGTACTGGCATTCATGGAGGCTCCAGAGGAATGCAGGCAGGAATTCTCTTTATTGTCCGATCTCCGCCTCGTTGAGCACTCCCCTTTCTCTCTCTCGTTCTCTCTCACACACAAACACTGTCCTCAGTGCCTTACTGCCCCACTCCTGCCCTTTACAGAAGCCTGATTTCTGCCCTTTCCACAGCTCTCCCCTTCTACATTACACTGTTCTATGGCAACCATACTAACTGCACCCTGAGCCCCTGCCTGTGCCCACCCGTCCCCATTTAGCTCCATCTCAGGACCGTGTGGGCACCAGCTTTGGCAACACCAACACCAACCAGCAGACATGCTGGTTGGATGTATGTGTAAAGACAGGTCACTCCGCTGTTGAGTTCACAAGATCAGTAAAGAGCATCTGCTCTTAACGAAGTACAGGACCATGGTTGTGCTTATGGTGAGCTGTGTTCCACAGTCCTCTGGGTTCCACGGTGCTACAAGAGACACACTACAGACATAACAGCAGCACCCATTTACTACAGCACTACACCTACTACAATATCCAGGTAGGACAACACTAAAGTACAAATTACAACGTAAACGTTTTACAGTTACCCTACAACCCTAGTATAACAGTTCTCCAGTTACCACAGTACGGCAGTGTATTACTCACTATGTGAGTACACTATTTCAATTTGACAGTACTATGGGCTACAGTCATTCTGTGTTCTCAATATACTAAAAGTACCACAGTGTACTAACTATGCTTTAGTGGACTACAGTGCTACAGAAGTTCAGTGTGACAGCACAACACTTAATACTTATTGCTACAATGACAACAGTACTACATCATGCAACAGTACCTCTGTTTAGTACATATATGAAACTACTACAATGTACTAACACACTACTGTACACTACAGTCGGTTTACTCTGTGATGTGAAGCAGTTCAGCATATACTGACGTATACCAGCAAATGGACATTTGCTGATCAGCACTAACAAAGAGACAAGAAACAAAAGAACTTCTCCCGTTACTGACCCACACCTATTCCTGAAACCCCTTTCTCCCCACACACACACACACACACACACACACACACACACTTCCCCTCTCTTTGCTTAGGGGTGCCCTGGGGCAAATAACCATTAAGGGTGTGTGCCGAGTTCAGGTGTGTGTGTGAGAGTAAGAGCGAGACTGACAAGTATTGGATTACTGAGATGCCCTAGGGTGCCAATGCTTAGAATGTCAATGATTTTCAGTGACAGACATTCAATACACAACATACAGAAAAACGCACTCTGACTGACTGACATGTAGCACTATTCCCATACACACACAAACACACTTGCACACAATTTACACACAGTCTGGCACATGATCTATCCATGTCTTCTGTGCGTTCTATTACCGTAACTTGCGCTTGCTCTTGCGCGAGTTATGCAAAGTGTATTGAAAATATGTGCAGATAAGTGTCATTTCACTGTGAGATTAAGTACATTTACTTGGGGTGGATTAGAATGATTTGCTCTGATACTTTCTCTCTTTCACACACACACACACACACACACACACACACACACACACACACACACACACACACACTCATACTCATACTGACAGGCAGCTCCTCTCATTAGGAGTGTGTGTCTACCAGAGTGCAGACTACGGAGAGTCCTGTCTGCACTGATCCTCATACTGCACTGCAGACACACACACACACACACACACACACACACACACACACACACACACACACACACACACACACTCTCCATGTCCAATCTTTTCCAGCATCTTTTATTATTTACAGTCCTCCAGCTTTAGACTCTTGCAGGGGCGACTGGTACCACTGAATGTCACATATGAAAGAATGCACGCACACACACACACACACACACACACACACACACACACACACACAATGCAGCAATGTGGAAATAACGTACACATTCCAATGCAGTAATATATACAACCATCTTTAGCTGCTGTGATAGGTAGATGTGTGGGCCTGAAAAAACACACATGCATACACACAGCTCTGATGAGCATTAGCTAATCCACAACGACGGCCCTGCTCCATTACCCATAATCCTTAATGCCTTTTTAATGTCTCTCACTCTCTCTATTTCTCATTCTCTCTCTGTCCTTCTCTCACCCTCTCTCTTTCCCTATTTATCTCTCTCTCTCTCTCTCTCTCTCTCTCTCTCTCTCTCTCTCTCTCTCTCTCTCTCCCTTTCTTTCTTTTCACGTCACTATAGCGTAATTGGGGGTGGCCTGTATACAAGTACAGCAGCCCACATTTCAAGTTGGATTCTGAGTGTATAACTCGAGAATGCTTGAATGGTGAGAAAGGCCCAGGTCACGCTTTCCTTTTGTCTGCATGAGACCACCTGACCACCTGACTCGCTCAGTCAAACAGTGTTTCGGAGGGAATACATCAGTGCTCCACATGTCTGCACTGCTTTCACACAGGTGTCACACTGTATCGGGATCCCTGCCACACAGGCATAGGGTTTAAATGAAGGGGGGGGGGGGGTATGGGGGTATGAAGGGGTAGAGAGGATACAATTTCTTGGATTAAAAAAAATATAGGATCGCCGACAGATTTACAGGACAAGAGAAAAACGTCTTAATATTCAATAGAAGTCAGTATATAAAGGAGCCTTTCTATTGGTCCATTCATCAGGAATCCTGACATAATGATTCACGATTATCTACAAGTCCATAACTGTAAGCTTTATTTATTTATTACTACGAACATAATTGTATTTCAACTCCAAATTCAAAAAGTACAGAATTGCAGTCATGCAGTGCAGAACTAGTCGTACTCAACTGGTACGGTTGGCGCCAAAATTCTTGGTTAAATTCTTAAAATGTTAAAGGAAAATGTTCATATTTTACTTGGATATCTGAGCACATACTGTCAAGTGAGCTCTCCTATTGGTTAGGCCTTCAGGAGTTGGACTGAAGACATAATGGGTGTTTCTTAATACCAAAAAACGAATGATGGACTTTGTACCTCGCAAGAACCCAAGGACTCAAAAGAACACAAGGACGAAGGCCACCTATTGAAACGAGGGTCTATGAACCTCACAGTATAACAGAATCAACATCTGTTTATATCAAACGAACTAATATTGGACCATTTTACTACAATTTACTACTCATTTCTCAACTCATTTGTAAAACCAGAACCAGGTGGACGGTTTATATAAAGGATGAGAACCTGAAAACTTACAACTGTAGGTCTGACCAGTGTCTTCTGCTATTGTGCTGAATATTGCAGTGAATTCTGGTTATTTCCATTCATTCTCATCAGCGTGTCACCAAACAAAGCCTCCTTGGTTTTTGCGTACGAGCAAGAACACCCAGGAACTTTAACCCTTCTTGGCAAACGCGTTCTTGAGAAGTGGAATACAACTTGAGGAACAATGGAAAATAACATCAGGCAAGAACACGAAGACACGAGAACAGACTGTATTGAAAAACAGCCAGTGAATCAGACTCACCTTCAACATAATGAGGAACTGACAGTGGAATCAACCAATCACATTTTAATCTCCGTTAGAAATGGAAAACTGTGGCAGCAGCTCTGATAAGCCAAACAACTGCTAATATATCTATTACAAGCTTCAAATAAATCACATGACAAATGACGTTCACGATCATGATGTCCTTTAGTGTTGTGCTAGCTTACCATTACAATGTCATAACTCCCTTATGCAAGGTGTTCTTTACCTTTACATTTTGACACTCATGGCTTCAACTGAAGACCTGGATTCAACACCTGGTCTAAGCTCATCCCCTCATAAGAGAACAACAATAAAAATACAGGTCTGAACGGGATCCAATGCATCTCAGAGATGCACCAGGATCTTGACACTCACACCACCTTCAGAAGTGCTCAGGGAAGCATAGGATGGTTCACACTAATGTGCACTTTACAGTAAAGAAAGACCACCTTAATCAACTGTAGTCTGTCACAGATCACAGTTCAGGTGCACATCGAGATTACCAGCCCCTACACACGTCACACACTCCCTGGTTTAATCAGCATTGTTTAGGTTTAGCCACCCTGAGGTTCTCTACACTCTCACATACTCCTATACCAGCATACACACACACACACACACACACACACACACACACACACACACACACAGGCATGCCTGCGGGTCATGCTTAATGAGATTGCGCCTCTGTACGGGGACCAGTTGGCCAGTAAACAAACATTCAATCTCACACACACACACACACACACACACACACACACACACACACACACACACACACACACACACACACAAAGTGCACAAAGTAAAGAAGCAAGTCCATTTAAGATTACTTGGCAAATTTCGGAGACCTCACTGATCAACATGCAGTACGTTCAGGGTAAGAGGAGGTAAATGTGTGTTTTCTAGTTCAGAAGGCTCACATTAAGGTGCAGCAGGCGTGCTGTGTGGCGCTGAGTTTAAAGACTGTGTTCCTGTGCTGTAGCGGTTTGCTGATCTGGCTCATGCAGTGATTCCTGACCTGGGATCTAATTGCGATGGTGAGGGCTGATGAAGTGCGCTGAGACGAGCACAAATGCTAATCGTGCAACTCCAGCATGAAATATTCATCAACCAGCTCACCATCTTAACTAGAGTACACAAACACTTCTAATAGACTCACACGTTTACAGTAGCATTACTCACAGCACAGCACAGCAATGAAAGTGTGAGCTTAAATACAAACACTGTACTGTTGCTACAAACATGTCAGAATATATATGCAGGTATTATAATACAATACTAACAGTCTTATTCCATTGGATTCGCCCCCACTGTAGATACAGCTAAACAAGCTCTACCATTAGTTGGGACTTCAGGAGCAGAGCTGAAGGCCTCGTGCTTTAGAATAACAGCAGTGAGAGCTGCTCTGTGCTAGAACTATTTACCGAAAGAAACTTAGAAAATCTCACCACTGTCATGTAAAATCCATGCATCTCAATGTTTGCAGTTTTTCACATTTTGACCAAAACATTCAATGTTTCCTGAAGACAGGACCAAACAAAATGACTTCCAAAATCACATGGAATACAATCGTTTTACATTGACTTCCACTGAAGTTGAGAAGCATTTTCCTTTTCTTCTAACATTGTTTTTTGTTGGAGTAACTGTCTTTTTTTATCATTTAAAAAGGTAGCTTCCCTTAAATTCTGTAGAAAGTGCCAATTCAAAGTTTCAACTAACATTTGGGACTAGAAGCAGGAGGACTCAAAGTCATAGCCACATATCTATGTAAACTAACAATGCAATTATGCAATTAAATCAATTTGACTTCAGACTCAGTTCTAAAGGTTAAGCATGTAATCCAGCCCTGCACACATAAGCCTTGGCTTTGATTTATTGAACATCATTCCAAGGCCTTTAAGACACAGGCTTAGGTCTGTGTTGGTCACGCCCCAGCTCCCAGCTCCTTAAATCTCAACTTGTTTCAGTGACGTTTCAGCGACACACACAAGTGGCCACTTGCTCAGCAAGGGGGAGAGGTAGAGTGGAGTGTTCGAATGGAACGCCCCGCAGCGACAACACACCTGGAACTGCTGCGCATCGTCTGTCCTAACAGCCACCAGTAGATAAAGCTTCTTTAATGGATCTGCGCATGCAGGCGCTATAAGGGTACTCTGATGAAGTAACCCTGCAGTTGCAAAGTTCGATTTGTATGATTTCAGCATATAATCCTCAGCAGTCTGTATAGAAGTCCCTTTCATAATTTGCTTTATCTGCACAATGTGAAACATGCTCCTCAGCAAATGCAGACTGTGCTCTGTAACTTTATGTGGTCGGTCACATCGCGGCCATCTTTCGGTGTTTCCTAAATAGGGGGAAAATGGGGGAGTTCACAAATTGACTTGTTGCAACAGTGGCATCCTATTACAGTACCATTCTGCAACTCAGTGAGCTCTTTAGAACAACACTTTATTTCACGGCAGACTGCATGGTTCTTGATTTTACACACCTGGGTCAATCAGTGTGAAACAGCTGATTTGAATGATTAAAGGGCATGTCCTCAAACTTTTGTCCTTACATTTACATTTACATTTGCGGCATTTAGCAGAGCGACTTACAAATCTGCTTTGCTGTTCACTTAGAATATCCTTAGGTAGTAGACAAGGCTGGAATCTAGAGATTCCTCACACTTAGATCCTGTTGAAACAAATGTCTTTATGGAGTTAAATACTCCAGAAACAGATGAGTCTTCAGTCTGCGTTTGAAGACAGTGAGGGGACTCAGCTGTTCGGACTCCCAGGGGAAGTTCATTCCACCATTTTGGTGCCAGAACAGAAAAGAGTCTGGATGCATGTTTCCTTGTATTCTGAGGGATGGTGGGTCAAGCCGAGCTGTACTTGAAGCTCGAAGGGCTCTTGGTACAGCTTGAGTTTTGACCATTGCCATCATGTATGGAGGGGCTGGTCCATTTTGGCTTTGTAGGTCAACATCAAGGTTTTGAATCTGATGCGGGCAGATTCAAGTGTAGTTAGTATACTGTTGTGCTTTCCATGTCAACAAGAGGAGGACAGGTTCCCCTTTTGAGTCTTGGTTCCTCTCTGGTTTCTCCCTCCCAATCAGAGGGCATCTGTCCTTGCCACTGTCACCTTTTGGCTTTCTCAAAAGAGGCTCAGACACAGAACTCTGCAAAGCTGCTATGTGACAATGTTTCTGTTGTAAAAAGTGTCTTTAAGTGACCTTAAATGTACCATTGAATGGAAATCTACATTTAACTTAGCATTGTTGAATAAACATGGAACTGACATGAACCCCAAACACTGTTTCGTTCTTGTTCAAATGTAATTTCAATGCTAATACAATTGAGCTGTAACACAGGCCACAATTCCTAAACCTCCAAATACCCCGTAACAGTCTTTAATTATTAATATATACGTCCCTAATATTTACATCAGTGTTCCTGACTTAGTCCAAGATAACGGTGTGATAACATGCAGCTGCCAATTCCTGACAATATGGTGTTTTATTCCATTTGAATTTAGTGTAGGAACATTAATTCTCACAATGTTCATCAGGAACATGAGGTGAAGGTGAGGAGTACATCACCTTCTGACTCTGGATAACTACAGAAACTAGGCCTTATACTCAGTGGCATTAAGTACATTAAGGAAACACGTATTGAAAATGAGTAGGTATCTGTGTGAGGCTAAAATCGAACCCTGGTCTATGTAGATACAGCCAGACAGGGACATTAGTTTAGTTGACAGGACAGTAACACACACACACACACACACACACACACACACACACACACACACAGTAAGACTCGTACAGGCAGAAATGCTAAGAAGAAAATAACAAAGCTCTTGTTAAAAACAAAGTTATAGCGATGGTATGTACACTATGTTGTGGCTGGACATGTTGATTATGTGTGAGCCATTGTGTTCCCTTGCTGTAAATCAGCTGATTATTTAGAATGAATAAATGAATGAATGAATGAATAAATGAATAAATGAATGAATGAATGAATGAATGAATGAATGAAAGCTTGTTTCATTATAGAGCCAAAAAACAGTAACATACACATATCAGCCATTACATTAGCACCAGTGACAGCTCAAATGAAAAAAACCCTGATTATCTTCATTTCTCCAACACATGACTAAACCTAGCAATTAACTGGTGAGTTGAATCAGGTGTGTTTGATCAGGAAAAGCAGGAAACTCTGGGAAATCCAGTTCCCCACTCCTGTAGTAGACTGCAAGTGAGCGTTTGGTTCTTGAAGGTGATGTGTTAAAAGTGGCCAATGTAAGAATCTGAGATACTTTGACAAGGACTACATTTTGATTTGAATAGACAGTTGGGTCAGAGCATCTAAAACAATATCGGGCAGGTCTTGAAGGGTGTTTCAGTGATGCACCAAAATAGGGTTGTGGGCATCTATGGCTCATTGACGTGATCCATTATGGCTCCACCTCACAATTTACAGCTGATACTGTCTTGGTGCCTTGTTCTACAGGACACCTTTAGAGGTGTTGTCCATCCCTCAAATGGTCAAATGGTCAAAAAACGTACTAAAACTATGTAAAATTTGAAATCACTAAAATTGAATAAGGAATTTTTACATTATCCTTGTCTTATGCCATTTTTATGTGTTACATTTGCATAATTTGCATAATGTAAATGAAATGTAAATGTAATTCATGAATAACTACACAATACACATAATGCACAGAAAAATAAGCAATACTTCCCTGTTTCTAAAGGTTAATTACTTTTAGCCGACACTCAAAAACTGCTTTCTCAGCCATATTCCCAGGAACGTCCACAAAGGTGAAGACTTAAGAACGTCCCATTGGGAGCACTGCTTTCTAGTGACACCCAGCTGCAGAAGGCTTGTGACTGGCCTTTTCAAATTCAAATGCACACTGGCCGCATTGTAGGCAGATGAGAATCTATAGGAACCCTTTCTGCCTCCATCCTTTAGTCAAAAGCTGAACTGTGTGACGCCATACAGGAGGCAAAAAGGGTTGTCGATTAGAATGAACTCAGATTAATGCCTGCAGTCCAAAACAGCTGGCGCACCGGACCTGCAGCTCCAATTTATTCTTCATTTATTCTTCACTTGTGCCAAATTAAACACACACAATTGGCCCCCATTAAAGACTTTCAATTACTTTCAAACTGGTTAATGAGTAATGAGTAACTT
>JAVGWO010000029.1:1202500-1245000 GCA_034509495.1 Acestrorhynchus altus | reverse complement strand
TTTCCACATTCTCTCTCTCTCTCTCTCTCTCTCTCTCTCTCTCTCTCTCTCTCTCTGCTTCACTCCAACAGAAACAATTTTCTATTGAATTCAGCTTCACTAACAACACACACACACACACACACACACACACACACACACACACACACAAATGCACACATTGCACTGCTCTGGACCTTACAGTTCTAAAGCCTCTCTCTCCACTCCGGAGCTGAAGTGATTGTGATCAAAGAAGAGGGGTAGTGGGGTGGGGGTATGAGTGTTTTAAGAGCCGTCTGACCCAGAATAATCAGTATTTTGTGAGAGGAGGTTGTCTGTGTTGGCCTCTGAAGCCGGGCCAGCCTGGAGTCAGTGCTCTGCTCAAGCGTCTGAACTAAACGGCTCGGCCTCAACACATTAGGGAAAGAGCTTTAGAGCAGCGGCTCCATTTTCCATCCAGCTGCCCTGCACCACATTAAAGACGTGAGCAAAGATTAAACCAGCAAACCTCTCTCTGCCTCCCTCCCTCTCTTTCTCTCTCTCTCTTTGCTCTCTCTCTCCTCACCAATAAACTTCACAACCAGTGGCAATGAATCAAGCAGGTGAGCGAGAACGACAGTGATAAAGGGAAAGGCATTTAACAGCAACAGAGAGAGAGAGAAAGAGAGAGAGCGAGAGAAGAGAAGAGAAGAGAAGAGAAGAGAAGAGAAGAGAAGAGAAGAGAAGAGAAGAGAAGAGAATAAGATGGATAAAGCCAAACAGAGAGAGAAACATTTGTAACACTTCACCTGTATTCTGCTAAACCTTAACCACATCAAACCACACTCCCCGCTAAAAATGACACCTTCAACCCACCCACCCTTATAAAAGTACTCTACATTACACATTAAATCTATAAACATCACCACTCCTTTGTTTTTTATATTCAATCTCCATTTTATCTGCTCCTACCATACAGGAGCACTTTGTATTTTTATAATTACAGGCTGTATTCTATTCATTTCTCTGCATATGTTGTTATTCTCATTTCATCCTGATATTCAATGGTCAAGAACCCCACCATAGAGTAGGTGTTATGTGGGTGGTGGGTCATTCTCAGCACTGCAGTGACATTGACATGGTGGTGTTGTGTTAGTGTCTGTTCCACTGCTATGTGGATAGACACAGCAGTGCTGCTAGAGTGTTTAAACGCTGTCCACTCACTGTCCACTCTATTACACTACTACACTACTACCTAGCAGGTCCACCTTTAAGATGTAAAGTCAGAGACAGAAGCTCATCTGTTTCTGCACAGTTTGTGTTGACCATCCTCTAGACTAGGGGTGTCCAATCTTATCCACAAAGGGGCTACACTGGCCCTTTGTGGATAAGATTGGACACCCCTAGTCTAGAGGATGGTCAACACAAACTGTGCAGAAATTTTGTCAATCCAACCAAGCAGAAGGTCACCTGATCAATTGTTTAAAGGCTGCGACCAAGTGATTTCACAAGCAGTATCAGATGTGCTTCAACATGTTTGAGATGAAAACCTGTAGCCCCACTGGCTCTTTGCGGATAAGACTGGACACCCCTGCTCAAGTCCTTCATTTGTGGTCACAGGACACTATTGGCTGGATATTTCTGGTTCGTGACACTATGGGGTTTTAAAACTACATCAACACTGCTGTATCTGACTCACTCATATCACTGCAACACACATTAACACACCACCACCATGCCAGTATCACTGCAGTGCTGAGAATGACCACCACCCACATAATACTTACTCATAATATGGTCTTGTGTCCATTGAAGTTCATGGTGAAAAGAGGGTTTAAATGTATACAGAGAAACAGATGGACTACAGACTAATTATAAAAATACAAAGCGTTCCTGTATATTTAGAGAGAAGCTTCATAAGATGGACAGTCAATGTACAAACATAGAGGTAATATACTGTTATATTTGATCTTGCTGTGAGGCAACAGCGCTATCCACTGCACCACCGTGCCGCCCATAATAATAATAATAATAATAATAATAATAATAATAATAATAATAATAATAATAATAATAATAATAATAATAATAATAATAATAATAATAATAAAAGCAGCTGGAATCTGGTCTGTTAATGGTGTCTAGAGGACACCACTGTGCTCTGCCACAACAAAAAAAGTAAAGGAAGTAAAAAAACTTCAAAGCCGATACCTGATCCTTAAAAATCCTGGATCAGCCCTGATCTCGATCCACTAGACCAGATCAGGAGATCCCTACAACAAGGCAAATTGAATTGAACTGAGAGAAAGACAGAGAGAGTGTGAGAGAGAAAGAGAGAGAGACAGAAGGAGAATGTTTGCATTCTTAATGCTGAAGAATCGTTATGTAAGTAAGAATGGCTGGTGGGAGGTGGGTGTGGGAGGACGCTGCTTTGTGATCTTTGGCATCAAGAACAGAATCAAGAACAAACACCCTAGCCAGCTAATGATATCAGCAGCATGAGGGCATCTTTCTCTGTATATATAAACAAACCAGTCCTAATACCTCATAATGAGACTAAACCTGCCCTCAGGACCAAGCAGAGACTCAGGACCCAGGACACAGATTCAGATGCTCCATGTACCATACATGTCCTGAAGCCTGTGTAGAAGAACTTGTGCAAGTTGCATGAGACTACTCACTCCTCCACAGAACAAGTTATGACGACAGTACTACCCCATGAAAATATGCAAATAATGCATTTTGACATGATGCACACATGTGAAAAGATCTCCTTTATAAGCTTCTTTCTGAAGGTCTTGAAGAGCCTTTTGCATTTGGATTGGATTTAGGATTAAGAAGTAAATGTGGAGGTATTCTTAATTTTTCCTCACAAGAATGTAATTCTGTTAATTACATTTTACACTTTAATTAAAAGGCCATTCTTCAGTTGTATTTGTTTAGTTCTATTAAATCTGTTTCCCAATATTGTTCAAATGAAGATCAGATGTTCATATGTATAAAGGTGCACTATAGTCTTTTCTGCCACTAGATGTTGCACTAGACCACCAGCATTACAGACCAAAACAAACATATTCAGTTGTACCCTTCCCTTTAGCCACAACCCCGCCCCCCATTTGCATTCTCAGCCTGGTGTTTCAGCCAATAGAAAGTGGATGCTAAACACACACAAGCACAATGGAGCAGTTAGATAAACAGGCATGATTTCACCGGCATTTCCAGACCATATTTACTGAGTCTGTGTCATCATCTCCAGGTGAGACGTGATTCCTGTCCTTACCTGACTGCTGTGCTGAATCCGGTTCCAACTCTGCTGAGCCTGGCTTTTAGCACTGAGTCTGGCTGCTATGTCTGTGCATCAAGAATAATGTTAGACAACCTGATGCATAAAACTGGTTTATAAATAAATATTATATAAAGAATAAATCATCATTATTTTATATAAATAATTAATACATATTCAAACACTTGTTTTCACCTGAACATTTTGTACTCTATTCTGGCTTCTTGCACAATGCTGTGTGGGCAGTATCTTGTCTTCTGGGGAGAGCCAACATTTCCAAAGAGCTGAACTGATGTGCACACATGGCTGGACACAGAGTGTGTAACTTCATTTTCTGCTCAAAATTTATTTATTACACTACATCTTAACATGTCTTTCAGGCCCTGACTGAAAGTCAATGGAAAATGAACATTCACAAGAAGATTCATATATCAGTGTATCACAGATCCAGATCTTGTCTTAAACAGTTTGGTCTACAGCCTCAAAGAACGCTATACAGAGCATATCTGTAGTTATGGTGGTGAAAGCACATGAGCTAGAACAGCTCGTAGCAGACACAGGATTTCATGCTCTAGGCAATTTGCAAAGAAAAGTCTTCCATCTGAATATCCATTCCGCAAAGCCTATTAATGAATAAATTACATATAGATGACTGAGCAAGTACAAAACACATGTGGGAATTAATATTATAAAGAAAAAGACTCTCATCCAAGGTCACTAAGGCCTGTTTTAACTCTCAAACAGGTAAACTAGATGGGTGAGCATTTCTTTAAATAATGTATTTATAAGTAAATGCAGATGATCAGATGACCTATAGATGTTCATATATGTAAAACTGTATGAAAAACAATAAACCAGCAAATTACTGAGCCATATCCTGTCCTGACTTCCTAGATGCAAAGTACAACAAGTTGTCTAATGCCTCCACTTTGCTAAGAGGAGGCCTTGTCATATATGATGTCACATATTTTTATTTATTTATTAAATAAGCCTAAACATAATATTCTACACTTGTAAAGAGCACAGGGTACCCCAAAAGGCCTAAGCACTTTGTGATGTCCATGTCAGAGTGTGGCTGTGAACATATAATGACAAAGGACTTTCCTGTTATCTATACAGACACAGTAGCAGCAGATGTGACAGGATGAGTGCCGTCACATGTCAGGGGGCTGAAAATTGAAGCGAAATGAAAAATCCTGCTGACAGTGAAATGAGACAACAAGGTACAGGTAGCTACATGTTGACTTGCTCATATAAGTCATCATTATGGTCTCACAAGTGTGAGCGAGTGATAAAAATGCCAGGAAACTCTCAGGGAGAAGTTACCAGAAGGCTCCATACTCCTCCTGTAGGTAAGGAGTACTGAAATTATTACTCCCACACACTCCAAATAATGCACTTCACTGAAAATGTAGGGCTATTTATGATTTATCCTGAATGGTACACAGCCTTATACACTGACATGTCAAAAGTACTGGGATAGCAGCATGTAAATTTATTATGAAGTGGTACCTCGACCTCGAGCGGTTCGGGAATGTCCACACCTTTGTGGATAAGTTGTGAGGGTTTATCTTGTGAGTCAGGGTGAACACTGACCAGCATGCGCTTGGCAAGGTGGCATGAATTATCAAGTGAGGCATGATAATGAGTGCTAAATGAATGGAAAAATAAGTGAATTCCTTTTCTAAAGTTGCACAGGCCAGCCATAGACACTTGTGGTGAAACCAGCAAGATGATTGGCACTTTATCCATAACCTTCAAGCTGATGGGTGGGCTTACTGGAGGATTTCTACACTCAGCCCATGTCCATATGAGGTTCTCACATATAACTCTTCTCTCCATTCAGACAGAGTGGATGACACCACAGACACTGCAGTGTTGCTTTATGACCATGTACTAGTTTTATTAACAAGCTTCATTCAGATGATAGACAGCTGCTAGGTCTGTATGTTTCACTGTAGTTCTGTATCCATATTGAGGGAATTATTATTGCATTCCTCACTGTATTCCACATTGTCACGGTTACACTTTAAATCGGTAGTCACGTGTATCTTGACCTATCCCTACTTAGTGTGAGAAACACGTGTTGTGTTGTCTCTAACTAATTCAATATTAAATCAGTTGCAAACTAATTTGACCATTGATTTTAGTCAACTAAGTTGATTAACCATTGCATCCCTACTTCGATGCACCAAACTCTCATTCAGCTACACTCCTCAAAACAAAGGAGTTTCAAATGTTCTTTTGGTTCCAGGACAAACTATGAGAGAACTAAGAGAGCTTGAGCATGCAGAACACTTTCATTGTGTATTTATATTATTTTAAATGAGGAGAGGATTCCACACACTTCAGTCGACAATTTGACTTGCATAATGTGATAAATCTGTTGCTCTGTTGCTCCAGCATTTCAACAAAGAAGGGCCAGTGTCAGGTTCAAGATTAAGTAAGGTGGTTAAGATTAAGACGTTGTAACGTCTTGAGAAGTGGTCTAAAACTGTTTTGTTACCATAGCAGACACCCACATTTAAAACTCAAGGACTGCATGCCTTCTGGTAATTTTATTGCACACTTTATGTACAAGGATTTGACATAAGGAAGGTGCTGCCAACATGTGTAATGTCATGTAAAAAACTAATTACCAATATAAATATTCATTTAACAAAAAATTGACCAATCAGAAGGAAAAATAATTGTTTTTATTGACCACAACATATGGTATAAGAGAATTAAAAAGAAATATGATTCTTTCCAATTCTTGACACTGTTCAGCTGCACTGATTATTATACCAGCTTAAACAACACCTGCAGATCCATTTAGTTCAAAAATATGATATTTTTATGTGATCAAGGTCAGATCACATTCTCACCACATCCTTTGCTATCACGGTATTCGCACCAGCCCAAAAGAATTGCACAAATAGTGAAAACAAACCGAAGTTTGATTTAATCAGGTTAAATGTGCAGGTGTGAAAATGCCCTTAACAAATGTGTGTGAAATATTGTTATTACTTACTACTTACTACTAAACAATGTAGCTGCAATTTGAGTGAGACAGATTTCACACAATGCAAATCTGAGTCTGAATCTGAGCACTTCTACACAGATACATAAAATAAAGCATATAAATCAAGAGAAATATGGGGCCATATGTATTTTTTAAACCATCTTCACTTAACACACCATCAAGAGGCTATGTCACTTACACCCATGGAAATATTGACATTTTATTATTAGCTACTGATTGTGCTGTCAAATTAAAATGAACATCACTGTCAGGGCTAACCCACTGCATGGCTGACATTTCACTTGCTCATCATTTATTCTGCATTCAGTGGCACGGCAAGCATTGCCTAGACTCAGGGGAATACAGACTGTATTTAGCCCTACAGTCTGTCCTGACTTTTAGACACTACTTTGAGCTCATTCTCTTTCCATGACTCTGACATACGCACACAAACACACACACTTTGTCTCCTTCTCTGCGGCTGCCCGTCTGGCACTGGACAACATATCCAAAGCAATTACCAACTCATCGCCAACGCTGCCAATGGCCAACAGAGAACAAAATGCTAAGGCAAGGTCCAATCTGTCGTGGGTCACTTCCATCATCGGAACAAAATGCTGGTTCCCTTTCATGGGGCAAAAAATGACTCAAGGGGTGGTAACATTTTTCACGAAGAAATTAATAAGGTAACCATTCATGACGTGCAGTAAATGAAGGCATATTTCACTAAAAAAATCCCATCAATTGTAATTACATGCCATTAATACACAGTACAATCAGCTTCCCCTCAATGGAAGCATCCACATATATAGTGCAGATGACATTTTAGGGGCCAGGACATAACAGTATGGTTCTTCAGAAAGATAACATGTTTCATCCACACTATACACGGTCACATGGAAAACATGCAGAGACATGAAACAACACATGGACCTTCATGATAGGGGGTTCTCTTTTTAAGTTACAAATAACCTTTCTTGGTTCAAAACAGGGCCCTATCAGGTCACACAGAATACTTTATCCTTCAAATAGTCCCTTTAAGGTCAGATGGAACAATCTTTTACATTGCTGTTGTAGGTAAACCCTAGAAATCCATTTTGTTTGGAAATGTCATCTAGTCTTTAAAAAACATATGGACATTTCAGGATCACTCCATCAATAGAAAGGGTCCAAAATGTTAACATTACTTTTAACATTACATTTTCTAAAGATACGTTGTAGCAACAGCAATACATCTTGGAAAAAGTGCCAAGACTTTTGCGTGACACACTTTTCACATGCATTTTTGGACAAGCTGATACAGAACCATAACGGAAAGTGACAGAAGCATGTGGACTGAGATGTTGAAAGTAATTTTACTGTTGTTTTTTTAAATAAAAATATGACTTGGTTTATGCAATGTTACATAGTTCCCATGAGCATACATAGTGCAGTTATCAATATGACAAGCCTGAAGTAGCAATGGTATAAGATGCTACTCTCCCCATTGCAGTCAGTGGAGCGTCACCGCAGTTGTTTTTTTTAGGTAAAAATGCTACATTATGTTGTTTTCATGACACAGTATTTGTAGACTTTTTCTCCTAATATGTTTACTGTTGCAGTTGCAATTTAGAACCTTTTGTAGCACATTTTTAAAGAATGTAGTAGGGCTACATTACTTACTCTGAGAGTGTTGTGAATTAAGATTCACAAGATTCAGTTTCACCAGATAGCTTGTGAACAAACTAAACATCAATGTCCAACTGCAGCCACAATATTAACCGTCCATCCTGGTCAGTGTCGTGGTGGGTCCAGAGCCTACCTGTGATCATTAAGTGCAAAGCAGGATTACTCCCTAGATGTGGTGGCAGTCCATCACAGTGTATCACACACAAGCACACACTCAAATCTAAAGGGCAATATATGATGGTCAGTGTGTTTTTGGTAAGCAGGAGAAAACCAGAGTCAGTGGGGCTTGAACCCACAACCTCAGGCCCCTGCATGAAGTTTACCAATGAACCAATGAAAACTAATAGAGAACATAAAGAGGCTATGTCCATTCGGTACTAAAGATCACTACCGCCTGATTTCCAGTAATTGATAAAAGTGATCTGTAGTCCTAGTTTATGAATGAACAAATGCATTACAACAGCACTATCACTACCACTACAAGCAATCAGCCATAATATTAGTCCCACCAAAAGTTAAACAAAAAAAACATTGATCATCTACAGTGGCATCTCTTAAGAGGCTGGATATATTCAGCAGCAAGTGAACAATCAGCTCCTGAATTTGATGTATTAGAAGCAGGGATAATGGGCAAGCATAAACATCTGGGACAAAATAACCTGAGCCACGCCGTGAGGTCTACACAACTGGGACAGTTCATCTTCAAAACATCAGACAGATGTGGTATTCTCGATATGCAGCTGTCAATTCTACAGGGAAGGACAACCAGTAAACCATGCAGGGGCTACCTCACAATGTACAGGACTTTAAGGACTGATGTCTTGTGGAGTCCATGACTTGACACATCACGTCTGTTGCAGCAGCAGAAGGGGAATCTACTCAGTATTAGGCAGGTGGTACTAATCTTAAGGCTGGTTGGTGTATAATGATTTTATAAACATTTTAACAGCTCCACTACAGCATCCCAGTACAGAAAAACAAAGTGATAGATGAGGCCAAGGCGAAAGGGCTACAAGTCAGTCAACCACAGATATCCATCACCCATTTTGTAATTCTTCTTCCATGTCCTTACTCTAGTAAGCACTCCGAAACCGCCATGGCTGTGTTATCTCCCATGTTTGCACGCTGCTTGTCTGCTCCAGCATCTTATCCCCCAATACACCCAATTAATTGTTACTGTTCGTGGACAATTAAGTGGAACTGTAATCATATCGTAAGCCACTAGAAAACTTTCTGTGTGCAATTCCATCTGTCCAACTAATGTCAATGTAATGTCCTAAATTAGTTGTGTGGGTTTATCACTGGCTCAGATACTGTCCATTAATATCTTTAAAAAGCATCCCAAAGGCCTATACACCCCTCATGCCATTACCAGTATGAGGGGTGGAGAGGCAGCCATAGAAATATTTGGTGTGCTTTGATCTATCTGTCTAAAAGTTCTGGGATGGCATATTGCTGTGGTTTCATGTTCAAAGTCTATCTGTCCTAGAAGGAAATAGATGGAGGGGGATGAAAAGGTACACTGCTCACAGCATTTAAAGAACTGCATTGTGAATGGTGATCAAAATGTGTGTGCTGTGTTAACGTTAGCTAGAGCAGTCAAATTTCTGACATTCTGGTGTCACTGAGATGCTGACTTGTGTGACTATTTCGTAGACTGCCATTAGCCTCCAGACATGTCTATTTTGCCATCTCCATCACACCCTGTTATTAACTGACAAGATCCAAAGCCAGTACTTTAAACCTTCAAATTTAACTGTCAGCTGAATTAAAGGTTATTATGTAGTCCAAAAGATTTTCTGCATTTATCTAGACACTATTTAAATAAGCACAAATAAGTAAACAGCACATAGCAGCCCATATTTTGTGAAAATCATTACTAATTCTGCTTGCCTGATACAAAATATACTTTTGGGAGAATATAGGTTATATCGTCAGTGCAGAAAGAACACTGACCAATAGAACGTTTCATTACCAAGAGTGTAATCAGTCCTGTTTAACTGGTAGAATGGCAGCAGATTTTGAATATGAATCACCACACTAAGTTTGGGCTGGGCGCAATATCAAAATTTATATAAACAGAGTAAGATATGGGTTAAGGTGATATCGTTTATATCAAGATTTATAGTTTTTAAATAATGTTCTGTTTCAATTTTGTGAAGCCCCATTCATGTTCTCGTACACACTTAGTGTGCATGAAGAAAGAATTCATCAAGGTTCAGGTTCATAATTAAATATAATAAAAAATACAAAGGAAAGATTTCATGAGGTGTCCTAATTTATCCTTTAATCCTATAATAAATATGGGAGAGTATTTGAATAGTAATTTTTTAACAATCTGCCTCTACAGATGCATTCTGTCTGCATGTCAAATGCAGGCTCTTTGGAGAAGAGTTCAAAAGCAATCCGAGCAGTTGGGAGAGTTTGAGAGGGGTCGCTTTGTGGGGCTCCGCATTGTCATTCTGCAAGGTCATGCAGCCCTTATATCATGCTGTTGGTAGCAGTGGATTGGAGAAGACATTCACCAGCAACATGAAGGATCGGGGAGACGTAGATGAACCGTGGAGAGAGAGAACTAATTGTCCCACATGCGCAGAATGCCCCGACTGCAGATTTTCAGTGAGAAGTGATGCCCTCCATGAGTTATCATGTTTGTACCAGCACCATTGGCAGAGAGCTGCATGACGCAAGACTACATGCAGGCAGACTCTAGTACTGCACCAACGTTGCCAAAGACTCCAACGGTGTCATGCCAGACTGTCATGGAGTCACTCAGAATGGGAGCAGAAACTCACCTTTACCACAACACTTTTAAAGTCAAATGTGCTGGTCAAGTGTATTAAAGAAGGACAAAACTCAAACAAAATGGGCTGCATAGCACTGACTTTGGACACTACGACCACGACACTATAGAGACAAAAATAAAGGGAGAACCTGTAGCCCAGGTGTAGGCCTACCCCTGCTGTAACCCACAGAGATGGTCACATATCAATATGCAAAATGCCTATTCAGTGCACGTTTGATGTTTTTAGAAACAGAGCAGATCTAACAGATGTTGTCAGTCTATGATGTTTCCTATTAAACACTGTACATTTATTGGAGTGGACTATGTGATTTCATTCCGGCTTGATGCTGAAAACCACAGCAGCCCTGTTGTCTTTACATGCTTGTGTCCTCTTTGAAAAAAGGATTAAGGATTGATTAAACAGTCATTACATGCATCCTCTGTTCAGATTCTGTAACTCACAAACACAAAAGCTTCTTTTTAACTCATGATAAATACATCTCTTTCCACAGAGGATCAGTAATGATAAACAATACAATAGTCAGAAGTCCTAATGTAATGCAAAACGTCCTCGCGCTGTGGTCCCATAATGTATATTTCTTTGCATACAGCTCTGGATGTTGGCTCTAGCTTTTTATTTGAAAGTACTGATGGCACCAGATTTTGCCCCGTTTGAGTTTGAATTTACAATAATGGCTTTAATGGACTTAGAAAAGATCATGTGTGCTTAAGCTCTTAGCCGATGTGACAAAGCAAACACCGCTCACATAGTCGGGGGAGCAGAAACAGGCAGGTGTTCACCAGGTTAGGATGTACTATAGTGTTACTATGTTCATACAAAACCTCATTATTTTACATGAAACCTCATTATTTCATGTGATACCTTGCTGTTTTTTGTAGTACAGAGTCAAATCCAATGGGACTAAGCACTGCACAGTTGCATGTTTTCTTTTCTTTAAAGATTCAACTTGATAATAAACTGATCTGATTTAACCGAATCAGATGTTTTGGAGCAGGGGAAACCGTGAACTGTGCACCACTGTGGACATACAATGGAGAGCTGCATGACAAGTGTTAAAATGATCATCATAAGTATTTTACTCACTATTATATATATATATTGAGTAAAATAATTCACTCAGATGATGTACTGCAATCCCTTACTTGCTGGCAAAATGTGACTTACTGAAGGTATAGAACTCAACATGTGGTGAGAACAAGTAGCAATCTGTGCTTTTTACCATGGAATTAAATAAACAGTGTGCCACTGTCAGTTTCACAGCTTTCTGAGGTAATTACATTCATGATTTTATGAATGTAATTATTCATACCTTCCTGTATTCCAGAAACACTTGGACCAACCTAAGAAAAGCGGCAAATGTCTAAAGGCATTAGTAGTTGGCATTAGTAACTTCAAATAAAAGCTTATACTGGCAATTGTTTTTTAAGCTAGTCAAGCAGGTTGAAAACCTGGTCATTCAGACAAAAACATACCCTAGGCTAGTAAGCCAGCTGGTAAATTATGTTAACCAGTTTATGTCTTGGTCTGCACAGTGTTTGTTGGTCTAGCTGCTCTATTAGTGTGACCAGCTTAACTAAGCTGGTTGTCATCCCAGTCATACTGGTAGACAAATTTGGTAAGGCTAGCTGATAAGCATGGTCAGACTGGTCAACCAGTGTGATCATGCATGTCATGCTATGATTATGCTGTTCATACTGGCTGATGTTTTGGTCAGGCTGGTAGACCAGCTGAAACATTGAACTCAAAATACACCCTATACGTGTGAGCTACTATAAATGAGATTTAAAATATCAAGGATGTGGAACCAAAGGGGTAGAGGTGACATTTCACTAATTTTACAGGAAGATCAAAACAAACAAAATTACCATAGGGTTGGGCAATATACTGACACTTCTGTCTATCACACTATGGAGGGACATATGACTTAGTGTGTATAAAGAAGAAATGAATATCAAATGTAAATGTTTAAATATATTAAAAATGGAGAAGAATTTCACAAAATGTCCTAATTCTTTCACATCACATACTGTTTACTGTATATCGTCATTCAGCTAAAACACATCAAGATATGATTTTTTTTGTCCAAATCACCCAGGCCTAGTTTGACTTTGTGTACTAATTTAATTTTTAAAAAGAACATTTTATACACATACGGATGACAGTATAATTAAGAGAAGGCTTTTATCACTGACAATTCAAAAAATACACTGTTACACTGTTACAATTATTTATTAAAAAATAAATAAAATTGATAAGTAATCAGCAACACTGATCAGTGTTTTGGCAGTAGAAAGAAGTTACCTAAAAGCTACAATTTGATGTGCATATCTCCATTTCAAAATGTTAAAATCTAAAACGTCACTCTAAAACGTTGATTCTAAGCTCATAATATCATGTCTAGACAGTATGACACCTAATATAAAGGAATCATGTTTTTACCTGAAAAGACAATTATACTGTATTATACTCAGAGGTTTTGTTCCCAGAAACAGGCCTGTCAACACTGTAAGATTTAATGCACCAAGATAATAGCAGTGTTAGCAGTTGATTTTATGGCTTCAATATCACATTCAGATGTGTTTAAATAACAGAGGAAGGCAAAAATCATGTTAAAGTACAATTAACTGTGCGAGCCTAGTTTGGCAGTACTGCTTTCTGCTTTATGGTCAAAAGTATCTGTATTACTCATGTGGACATTCACTGGTGAGTTGCAACAGCAAAGCTGCACAGAATTTGTTGAACCATCATACTCATTAATTGTTTTCATGTCGAAATAGCACTTTAAGGCATAGAGACAGTGTACACATTATTGTATGTGTCTGTGTCAAACACAGCATAAATAATTAAGCTACTCATTCCATTTCTCCTTTATAGCAGCGTTGTAATTAGTGTTTAAACTAACCATATCCCATCAACTTGACGTTTTATTACAGTAAGTCATGGGCTAGCCATTAGCACAGAGAATATGATGTCCTGTTACTTATTCGCTGCACCTCTATAAAACATCACACGCTTTATTAATCCTGTCTAATGCACTGCAATCCCTTGCTTGCTGGTGATATGTGAGGCCTTGTTACTGAAGGAATAGAACCTCAGATATCTGCACTGAGATATACAGATTCACAGATTTTACTTAAATGACATATGTGCATCATTTCTGAAGGTGTTCTCACACCTGAAAGCCTGGACCAAGGTCTTCAGTATAGTGAGCGCTCTAAAGAACTTTCCTATGTTCTGTCATCATCACTTACATAAGCTGCATCTCCCTACACTTGACACTGTTTGGTTTGTAGAGGGTTGAGCATCTGACTTCAGCGAGTTTCCTTTCCAGGTGTTGTACCAAATTCTGCCCTTCAGGTGCATATGTTTCAGTTGGTACTATTTTATTATAACTTTCATTAATATACAATAAAGTAATGATTAGAAGCTGTGAACAAATCATTAGATCATGAGAATTTGAAAGTTAACAAATGGCTGTTCTTGTAGTTATTAATGTGTTATCATATGTACAAATCACTTGTTCATTAGAATTTGAAAATAAATATATTCTGTGAGAATTAAAAAACTAATAAATGTTTATCAAGGACAGTCCCGGTTGCCAGTGTGTGCTTTATTATTTACAAATGTTAACAAGTCATTAGTTCATCAGAAATCTAACATTAATAAATGTTTATAAAGGACTGTTCATATAGGTACTACTGTATGCATTCATATTTTCAAACATGTACAAATCATTAGAATGACATGCTGCCATTTGTAAATATTAAAGCACAAACTGGCAACAGGAACTTTGATAAACATTTATTAGTTTATAAATTCTCACCAATGAAAATTTTATTTTCAAATTCTAATAAACAAGTGATTTGTTAACATTTGTAAATATGATAACACACAGTAATTGCATGAACAGTCATTTCTTAACATTCAAATTCTGATTCTGATGATTTGTCAACTAATCAATTCTTAATGGTATATTAATGAAAGTTTTTATAAAGTGTTACCTTTCAGTCAAATGAGATAAACTGAATGGATTCAATTTTTAACTCTCAGTGTTTTTGTTCAGCCATCCAAAAATACCACCCCACAAAAAGCTTGGCATTAAAAGGCTGTTTTTGTAGTTATGTACATGTGCATCAGTACCCATATACAGCATACACATATACAGACTTGCATTCGTATTGGCACACACACACACACACACACACACACACACACACACACACACACACACACACACAGTGTACACAGTGTAGCAGTGCCTGGAAGGCCTGAGATCAGCTGCTATTATGGATGAATAGAGTAATATTGCATCAGTGCTGGGGGATCCTTGCTCCCACTGAACAAAGTTTACTGATAAAAGGAGGCAACAGCCACAGGCATCGGAATGACCCATTAATGAATCCCCTCACACAACTGTGTTAACGCCCCTCAAGCTAAATATGCACGCACTCACACACACACACACACACACACACACACACACACACACACACACACATGAACGGCTGAGAACAAAAGCTCAGTGAATGAGAAAGCTATTAAAAACCTCCAGTCCACTTCCCTCCAACCGAGCCCACTTACAATAAACAATAATCACTGGTTTACATCATCTCTCCAATTAAAGTGTAGGCCTGCTGAAGCACGAGAGCCACGACCACAGAGAGCCTCAAGACTATGCTAGAAAAAGCCTGCCTCACTTTATATCTGACTGAGAAGAGTGTGGGAGAGAGTGGGTTTGAGAGAGAGAGAATGAGAGAGAGAATGAAAGAGAGAGAGAGAGAGAGAGAGAGAGAGAGAGAGAGAGAGAGAGAGAGAGAGAGAAGAAAATGTATTAGTCAGATATAGATATATACAGAAAAAAAGGAAATTCAGGGGAATTAATTTCAACTGACGGAAAATTAGAGACAGAACAAGAATAACAGAGAGAAAGAAAGAGAGAGAGAGTGAGAGAGAGAGAGAGAGAGAGAGAGAGAGAGAATTGTGTATGACAGGGTGTGATAATAATAGTGATGTAAATAAAATAAAATAATAATGTAATTGTAATAAAGAAAAGGTGTAAAAGGCAAAGAGAGCATGAAAGACAGAGGAAAGAAAGAATGAATAAAAAACAAGAGAGAGGACTGAGAGAGAAAGAGAGAGAGAGAGAGAGAGAGAGAGAGAGAGAGAGAGAGAGAGAATTATTTGTGAGCTAGCAAGGAAAGAGAGGGGGAGGAATGAAAGTGAGAGAGAAAGAGAGGAAAATAAGAAAAGTGTGCGTGAGAGAGGGAGAGAGTGAGAGCCCTGGAGGGCAGTCGGCTCAGTTGGTGTAGCGGTGTGACGGGATAAATTTGAGGCTTTGTAGAAGCAGTATTGATCGAACAAAAGCTTCAACATGAATCAGGTATATGTACAGCCTCCCTCAACCCTATTAAAGAGTCCATACAGGGAGGCACAGGGCACTCCTCAGCCGTCGCTCTGACTCGCCCACGCCTGCACTCTCTGGCCAACACAGCCAAGCCCCCAAGCCTATACGTTTACAGCCACCAGCAGGGACTGCTTCAACTCATACACCATTTTTCTCAACCTTAGAGACTTTTGGAGAACAACACAGAGACCACCAGCACAAGACCACCATTCCAACACAGATCATGTAAGGAAGTAGATTTCCCATTATTGTACCACAGTTAGTTGTGTTCAGTCTATGAAAACTCAAGGGTTGCATAATCACATCAAACCATCCCCAAATACCCTGTTCTATAGGGCAGGGTTTCTCAACCTGTGGGCTGGGGACCACCAGTGGGTGTGAAGTACTCTCTACTGGTCTGCAGGCCCATCCTTAGGGTCAGGCAGAAGTCCATAGTGAGTCAGAAATGGCACATCAAAAATCAGGCCTTAATGCTCATGTCATCATAGACAGAGAAATAAAAGGCGAAATATATTTCAAATCTGCTTTCAAAACAATTTAATACAAAGATCTTTAGTTTACATAATCCCGACTAAGTTCATTTAATTTCCAATCATTCAGTAAATGTTCAGTCAGTCTGACAGTTACAAATGTTAAATTGCTGTGAATTATGTGAGGAAAGGTGTTTAGCATTTTGCTCACAATAGAATGCACTCAAGTCTGGCTGGGAGAATCCACGCTTTTAAATGTTTAGACAGAAATGAATCTGAGCAGCTGCTGCTGTAAGGACGGAAAGCTGAAATGAAAGTTTTTCCCACGGTGTGGGGTCTACAGCCCTCCTGCTAACTGAACCTTTTGCTTAGCCACCGAATATCATCAGTGCAGCTGTTAATCAGCACTTCAGACACAAGTGTTGATATAAATTAGTGTCTGAGGGAGACAAAATTTTGGGATATAAATTTATAATGAATATATAATAAATATATAATTTGTGTTTGGTTCTGAGGTGACACCATGTCATTAAATGACGGGTGGAGATCAGGTAAACTGGCTATGTGTTAATTCGGTACTGAGTGTGATTGTGAAGTCTCCTTTGGTATCTAGAGATGGTATTTAAGAGTAACTAACTACAGACTGTGTTCCTGCTTCCATCTGTATTTCCAGGCATGTTTAGCAGACTGGTTCATACTGGTTTTATTATGAATGACTCAAGCAGCTATAACAAGCCTGTCCCCCCCCCCCCCCCCCAACTCTTTTCATCACATATTACATTACAAATATGTGTAATTGTATTGTATTACATCACAAATTAGAGTGATATCACAGAACCCCCTTAACCTTTAAAAAACGAGATTCAAATTTTATGTTGGCAGTTACATGCCATATTCTAGGCTTTGTAACTCAGGAACAGAATAAGCTACAGACATGATACACCTACATCACAAATATCATAAAATAGCAAACTTCAAGACTATACAAGACTACAACCCAACCTAACCGTGGCAGGGCCATCATTGTGAGTAATCCAGCTCAGAATGAAAGCACGTGGGGGGGAATTAGCTTATTTTGGCTGTGTACTAGAAACTGTGTACAGACATTTGACACATATCATAATTTTCATCCATTGAATTATCATCCTCATTTGACAATAAGTCAAATTTTTTATTTATAGCACCTAAACCCCAAGTTGTAAATATCCACATGACACTTTATATCAGGGGTGGGGATCACCAGTCCTGTAGGGCTGGATTTTGTGCTTTTGCCATCCAAGCACCTCTGATTCGTCTCAAAAATTCTCAAAAATTCTCAAAAATTGCGGTAATAATAGTTTCGTTTTTGAACAATTTTGGGGACTAAATAAAGGAACATTGGTTTATGGATATAAGTGCAGTTCTCGGGACATGCCATGTCAAACTCCTCTGATTAAGATATTTCAGCATTAATGTCATCTGCTCCATTAGCTTCTGTACAGAGTGTCATTTCTGCCTTATTGAACCTCTGAGGGCTCGTTATGTAACGTATATTAACTGAAAGTGCACACACTCTAACTGTCCTTCTATAACATCCAGCCATCAAGAGCAGCAAATATCACAGTGGGGAAGAGCATGGCTGGCATGAAACATGACTACATGAAAGTGAGAGTGAAAGAGAGAGTGTCAGAGAGAATGAGTGGCTGACAGAACAGCCCTGCAGAGTGACAGATGTCATACTACCACCCTCTATGGAGTTTAGCTAATGAGATGCCTCTGCATTACCATTACGGGAATAGCAAATCAGACTTTTACACTGGCTATATTGTTTTGCATAAGAGCCCCATTCATTGTCTGTGGACGTTAAGTGAAGGTCAAAATGTGTAATAGGTCATAGGTCATCTAAACATTTATCTACCGAAATCACAGTAATGTGTTCAATTCTATATATATTCCTTTTTCCCTGAAAATGTGTTCAGTTTAAAGGGTTACTGGACCTGCATTTGATTTAGTTGGCAAAAACTAAAGTTTTTTCACAGTTGGTTTCAAGACATAAATTACTTGGAATAATATTATTTACATCAGTGTACATTAAAATGTATGAACATTTTCTCTTTCTTCTCAAATTTCTGAGAAAAAGTTGATATTTAAACGACCACTGGGCTTTTACATATTCTGATCCCAGTTTTTGAAAGTACTGTGATTCTCCCGTAACCATTTATGAATTATCAAAATAATAATAATAATAATAATAATAATAATAATAAATTGAACTTGGCTGATTTATAGTATATACATATGTAGAAGTCAAAGTCAGAGTGACGTGGATCTTCATTCAATATTCTTTCAAACAGTGGTGACAAATTCAATTTTCCAAGCCCTTTACCTTTTTTCTAGTGCACCTGTAGCTGTACATGTACCTTTAAAAGCATGCTGGATATTAGGCACTGAATGTTCACTTAGATTTCTCAAGCTCAGACTTAACCTTGCCCTGCCCCAAGTTACAGTCAATAAACTGTGCCAAGACTTAATGTCCTATAAACTGACTATGGAAAAGCTACACTGCCCCATTAAATCAGGCTTGTACTGCATTTAGGACTGTCCAGATCAACATACTGAACATGATCAAATAAAAAATCCTCTGATATCAGTTAAAAAAACCTGAATCTAACTAAATCTAATCTATTCAAACTTGAAACAGCATTCACTCACATGTTGGAAGTGATTTTGCTGGCTGTGTTTTTCTTCCCATGTTTGAAAAACTACTTTTTAATACTTTTAAACATCTATTCATTTTTCTGCTTTTTTTGTTTCAAGCATTTTATTAACTACTAATAATTCAGTAAGTACTCCTTAAACTTTTGTATGGTCTATTTTTATGCAAACTAGTGCAGTTTTTCCAATAAACTCTTTTGAAAAGCTGTGTCCTTAGCCAGGGTTAAAAATCGTTTTTTATTGTTTGGCTTTTTATAAAACTCAATATATCAGTCAATTTCCCAATTACTAATATGATCAATAGTGACAACCCTAATTACGCTGAAAGGGTTAGAACGAAGTGTACACCCATGTCCAGCAGACTGCCCAGTATGACTCTCCCTGCTATCCCTAGCCAACAAAGCAGATCTTCATAATCTAAAGTCCTCTTTGTCCTGTGTTTTGTGGAACATTGTTAGGCAGATGGTCTCGCCTGTATTACTGCTCAATTTATGAGCCTGTATTTATTCTGTTCAGTGAGGTCCTCCTTGGCTTGCTGTATCAAAGCACATTACATCCACTGCTCCCTCCTTCTGTCTTTCTTTTTCAGGAGAAAACATGAGGTGGTACTCATTCCATGCAGAAGAGTTCTCATGAGAACTTCAGCTCTAAGATACAGCACTCCTGTTTTATTATTTATTTGCTTTATTTATCCAGGTAGTCCCACTGTGCTTCACTTCCTCACACGCTGGCTTTCATATCCTGATGAATATGGCTGTCGAGAGAACCAGCTTTCCATGCAGGAAGGGAGTGTTTTTCTACCTTCCACTCTGATGGAGATGATTTATTGACAAGACCATGAAGGTCTTTATGAGCAAATGACAATGCTTTTAATTAAAGCAATGGCTGATAGAAAGGCCTTCGACCTGTCTTTGAGCTCACAATCTACGCAAGGCCACAACTACCATATATTTCAATTCATGACTTTCTGTCACTGTTGGTTTGCAAAACAAAGAGAACTTTGCTAATTTGACAAAGACAAGGAAGATTTTAAAGGTCTAAGGAAAGGTTGTTTTACTATTTGAAGGGTCACTATGACAGATCTCAAAACATTACAAACATGGTTCTTTACTGAACCAAAAGTGGTTTTCTATGGCATTAAGAAGGTGTATGGGTATGGACATTGTGCAGTTGTAGCCATTAGCATTTGCCATGTATTTTTTCAAGCCAGGAACATTAGAACACTGTAACAGTTTGAAATTTAAACATTTCCAGAAGTCTATAGACAATATGATCATGCTTATATAATGTGCTCCAACAACACATGACTGCCTTAACAAAGCACTTCTGGTGTCAGCCAGCACTCAGTATGGTCCGTCCTTTGCTTTAACACATTAAAGCTATGAAAAGAATAAACATGACATGAAAAGCCATCTTTCAATACACATTACATAATAGCCTTTCAAAGCTTCTTTAAATTTGCCTCTAGGGCAAGGAACCTTCAATATGAAGCGGAAACATACATCACATACGTCTATATACAATCAGATCATAGTTTGGTTATGAATTACTAACTGGTGTTTACTGGCTGTTAGAAATCATTCTGAATCAAATATGAACCCAATTTTGAGTTGTTCAATACATTTGCCAAGGAAATACACCCAGATCCACAGTGTGTGCTCTTTTCTTTTCTGGTTCACGGTTTAACACATGTAAGAAGTGTCTGCCTTTCCAAGAGTCCTCACAGTGTAATTACTGAAGCCATTAGCTATTAAGGGATCAGATTAGAGTTACATTTAACCCTTTGTGTATCTAGTTTGTGGGAGTTCATTCTTGCTCTTGTGAGTCTATTCTTTTGCAAAGCCAAAGCAACTACTTGATGATACAAATGGTTTCCTGGAGTGATGCTACAGAAGAACCACCTTCAATCCCCCATAGAGAAGCTTTCAAAGAGAAAAGAAGATTTAATTTAAAAAAAATGTAAATAGAAGAATTATAAATAGAAATGAGAACATTTTAGGTGTAAACAACCTCAATGTCATGCAGATATTATTTTCCAATAAAGGTCCTTCTGCTTAAAGACTATAACCATTTATTAATAAGGGTAGAACCATGTTAGAAACTCCTATAGGGCTGGAGTTTTTAGATGCTGCAATTGTTTTGTCTCCTAGTCCCCAGCACACCTGAGCCAAGCAGTCAAGCACACTGAACACCTGAACCTGGCACAGAGCAAAAACACGGACAACCTGGACTCAAAGGATTGGACTGGAACACGTTGACCTAAGCCATCAATCTAAGAGTGCTCATTTCCTACTGCTGAAGAAGCCTAAGCTTCTTATCCACTATCAACCTGTACAGATGAGCACACGCACAAAACACTATGCTGATGTTTCTGTGGCGTAAACCTCTCTAGAAGTCATCTGCTGATGAGCCTCTCCTTGATGGTGATACCTTCTTTTCTCAGAGGAGTGATTCATCTGCATGTTGGACTTGACCCTCCTTCACTCAAGCATGAAAAGCCTACATAAATCTCCAGCCTTATAATTAAAATGTCATTTCCATGGCCCTTTCCATAGTCTTTTGATGAACCAAGCAGATTATGTAACATTCTTAAAAAGACTGCACGGGGCATAGAGTTAATTGCATGGTGTGTGTGTGTGTGTGTGTGTGTGTGTGTGTATGTGTGTGTGTGTGTGTGTGTGTGTGTGTGTGTGTGTGTGTGTGTGTGTGTGTGTGTATGAATGCCAGTGCGTCTGGGTATGTGTGCTAGGCAGCAGGTAGTCGACCTAATTGCTAGAACTGATGTGAAAGTTGCCTGGCACTGCAGCGCGGTTGTTTGGCGCCCCCTAGCGAGGGCGAGCTTAACGCCCCGATAAAAAACTTCTTTCTTAATTGCGTTGTGTCCTTTTCGCGGAGCAGCCACAAATGTTCAGGGCGAGCAGAAACATACACACACAGCTGGTGTGTGAGTGTGTTATGTCAGTCAACGGGCAGGGTCAGAAGGGGTCATTGCTTTTCCCAGTGCATGGTTCCTTTAGAAGGATGTAACGCACTGGTGTAACAGTGGTCCTGTTACACAGCACGCCTGTTCAGGGTGACAGCAAAAGAAAAAAAAAGAAAAGAAAAGAAAAAGCACGCACATCGCCTTGACGTCTTACCTGCGCGCGACACACCGTTTTATCCACATGTTAGTCAACAGCAGGTCAATAACAGACCAGTCTTCCTCCCATTGACGTTGGACCCTGGACGCTCGCGCTCCTCTCCCAGCCTTCAGCCCAGCCGCGCTCGTACTCCACACGGCCCGGACGCGAACATGCCACGCTCGCGCATCCGCGAGAGCTCAGGATCCCCCCACCCCCCGCGCACACGCGCGCGCCTCTGAGTTACCACGTCCTGGGTGACGGGGAGCGCGTGCAGGTAAGGCGCGCGGACGAGAGGGCAGAGGAGAGGAGAGAGGAGTCTGCCTCCTTCAGCCCAAAAGTTCAGGAGACCTGGCTGGAGGAGCAGGAGGAGGAGAGGAGGAGGAGAGAAGGGAACATGCTCTCGGCTGCGAGGTGAAGGCGTCCGCGTCTCCCGCGCATACGCGCGCGCACTTTCTCTACATTATCGTCGCTCTTCTCATCGTCGTCGTCGTCGGGCGCGCGCGAGGCAAGGGTGAGAGGAGCGCGCGGCATGAAGCGGCCAGTCCGAGAGAGAGAAAGAGAGAGAGAGAGAGAGAGAGAGAGCGCTCGGTGGCCAAGCTCCAGCTCGCGCTGCGCGCGCGTTACGCGTAAACCGCCGCCTTCGCGCGCAGACAGTGAGTGCGCAGTGTTCCCAGCCCTGCGCGCGACTCTCTCTCTCTCTCTCTCTCTCTCTCTCTCTCTCTCTCGCTCTCACTCTCGCTCGCTCTGCCCCCCTCCCGTCCTCCCTTCAGTTCACCCCCTACCCGCCCCTCACCAACAACCTGCCAGTCCTGCTTCTGTTCACACCCTCGTGACGTCATTCCAAAATTAATACATGTAACGTTGGAGACGCTGCAGGTCCTCATCAGCTTCACAGGCTCCCAGTGTGTGTGTGTGTGTGTGTGTGTGTGTGTGTGTGTGTGTGTCTTTCAGAGTTCTGTTTTTCAGGTTTCCTAAGTTGTACTTTCAAAGGTGTCAACACTCTGGAAAACTACACTTCCCATGGTGCACCTAGGCAAGCTGGCAAGTGTCTACACAAGCTTGAGAAAGAGGTGCAGATTAAGTATAAATAGTGCATGTATGTAAATAGTGCAGTATGAGTGCTCGTTGGAAGGTTGTGAATACCGGTTTGTTTACTAGTAAATGAATCTTCGCTGTGTTCAGATTGGGGGATTGTTTGAAATCAACCGAATCAAATCATACACAAACACTGAAAATCGGATCAAATACATTAGTGTTAGTCGACTAAGCTGTAGGCGGCACGGTGGCGCAGTGGATAGCGCTGTTGCCTCACAGCAAGAAGGACCTGGGTTCGATCCCCGGGTGGGGTGACCTGGGAAGTTTCTGTGTGGAGTTTGCATGTTCTCCCCGTGTTCGCGTGGGTTTCCTCCGGGTACTCCGGTTTCCCCCACAGTCCAAAGACATGCATGATAGGTGAATTGGTGACTCTAAAGTGGCCCTTAGTGTGTGGATGTGTGTGTGCATGTGTGTGCCCTACGATGGATTAGCGCCCTGTCTAGGGTTGTTTCCTGCCCTTGCGCTCAGAGTTGCCGGCTGGGCACCGGCTCACCCGTGACCCTATTCAGGAATAAGCGGTTTGGAAAATGAATGAATGAATGAATGACTAAGCTGTGGTGTGTCACAGCAACTCAGAAAATACAGGAAGATGGCAAAGTCCTTCATCTAACAACTGAGGTTACCCATAGGGTTTGCCCACAATGCCACAGTCTATAAGGTAGACAACTCCCTTCATCTAAAGTAGCTGTGGCAATTTTTGATCCGATCATGTATGTTATTGTTGTCTTTGAACGCAGACAAGCCCCTACACCTCAGCGCAAAAGTTCCAAAAATGATCCAATCAGCAGCCTTTCAGAAACATTTAGTTGTCTGTGAAATGACACAAGAGGTTGACAAGATGCTACAGTTACACATTTGACCCCACCCATTTACTACCTCAACAGCTCTTTCCTACGGAAACCCCCAGCACCTATCTCTACTGGTCTAACATACCCCTCTGCTCTCAGAGAACAACACAATAACAGACCTCAGTGTAGCATACCAATAGTATTTGCCAGTTTCTGACACTCACAAGCAAAACAAGAGCACACTCTTTAAAATAAAGATGCTATAAACGGCCCTTTGAGTTATATATAGAAGCTCATTTTGCCACTGTTCAATGAAAAAACCTGTATCTGCAAAATGGTGGCTTTACAGGAGAAAGCAAAATTTAAGATTTTTGAATGGAAGTTAAAAATAATGGAAGTGTAAAATAATAAAAATTGAAAGTCATTTTAGAGTATTTCTGTTGGTGTCAGGAGTGCCCTGAAGAACAGGCAAGGAGGCGTACATACTCACAGGGTTAGAATATTTATTAACAAAACATACACCAGGATAACAAGCAGAACTCCTACACAAAAACCGACAGAGACAGAGGGCCATATATACACAGCACAGACAAGCTTAGAAACACCTGGGGCTGATTTACAAATGTGCAGGGTTAGAAAAAGGAGATGTAGGTGGGAAGGGGGCAGAGCAACGGCAGAGACAAGAGCAAACTAAATAGAGAAGGCTGCTCGAAAGCACGTGGGGAACCAAACCAAACAGAACAATGACAAGAAGGGACACCCAGTGCAGAAGACCAGGGGCGTAAGCCAACACTCCCTGGAGCTGGCGAAGGAGAGGGACCAAACAAACAGCACAGACATGATCACCAGCCTGAAGACATGACAGGACCAGGGGCAAAACAGAATACATAACTGGAGACTGGACTCGGAGAACAGGAAACACAACAGGAGACTGCACTTGGGAGACACAGGGAACATGAGACATGACAGGAGACTGGACTAGGGGAGCACTGTAAATGAAAGGTGACTGGACTTGGAATGTGACAGGACTGGGCAAATGAACAGGGATAAACACAACGATTGGGACAGACACGTAAACAGTGACGTGGCTGGAGACAACAAAACCAGGAATGGGAACAGGGACAGTAACAGACATGGGAACCAAAACAGGAACAGATATAGGAACAAAAACAGACACAGACTGAGGCATGGGCATGGACATGGGCTGAGACATGGGCATGGACAAAGACAGACTTGGGCACAAGCATGGGCATGGACATAGTCCCAGAACTGACTAATGCCCATTGTACAGTTTAAGGAGCCAGACTGGGCACAGTTCTGTAGGACAACAGAGCAGATGTGGCAGGAGCCACAGACACTGGAGCAGATGTGGCAGGAGCAGCAAACACTGGAGCTGCGTCTGGCACTGCAGACCCTGGAGCAGGTGCGACAAGCAACACCACCAATGACAGATGAAGAAGAAACAACACCGCCGACAACACAGGAATAGATGCAGCAGACGACACCACTGATGACACAGGAACAGATGCAGCGGACAATATCACCCTAGACTTTGGAGCACAGGCAGCTGGCACTGCCATAGACGTAGAAGCACAGGCAGCTGGCACTGCCATAGATGCTGGGACATGGGTATTGGACTTGACAGGAACATGTATCAAGTCCATGAAGCTTAATGCTGACTCCTACCCCCACTAAATGTTCCCTCCTGGACTTTTCCCAGGCCTCCCGATGGCCACTCTACCCCCGGGTCTGAGTGTGATAACTGTATTCACACCTGCCCCAACTAATCACACCACAGGTGAAAAATGAACCAGAATTCGATTTAACCAGTCTAAAAAGTGCAGGTGTAAAAAAGCACTTAGAATGGTTTTATGTCAACTTCTCTGTTATGGGAAATGTACAGAGTGTGTTCACAGTGTTGATGAATGGAAGACCAGACGTGCAGAGGAGCTTAAAGCAAAACATTGATTGCATTAAATGGTTCCTGTCTTATAACTACACTGTAAAACTTGTTTTTTGGTTCATTGTGAGAAAATGACTTCATGTAGTGAACTAGTTGAATTCAGCTCCAGTAAAGGCTGTGAATTAACTAATATTTCACTCAGACTTGTTCTTAGGTAAAATAATTCTCAAATAAATCTAATTTATTCAGTTCTACCACAATTGCATTTAAAAACTCAAGAGACACGTGGTAAAAGGTAAATAAAATGGATGCATTCATATTAGGACATTGTGGTCCCATCACAGCCACTGTGTTTTTGCATCTCAATAAAATGTTAAAAACGAGTGTGAATAATCACTGAAAATCCCCTTGATCAAAGATGACCATTTTAATATGAGAGTTGAAAACAGACCAATTCAACAGAATGTGAAAATGACTGGCCTTGTCCGTTGATCACCATTTGCTTTTCATTATTAAAAGGACCTAACTGACCTGAACATTTTAAAACCAAAAAACATCTTTTCTCCCCAGCCTGCAGCCCTCAACCATTTCCTACCATTAACTGAAATCAGTCTGTCTGTGGGGCGATTAGGGGATCAAGCAGTGGATCGCACCAGGCCGGGTAGCTTTCTCATCCCAAGGTTAATACAGAGTCAAAGGGATTCACTGAGCCATCGAAAGCACCTCTGTCATATTACATTGGAAAATGATGCCCCATTTATCTTTCTTATAGCTCACATAAGCGGCGGGCGTGGAGCTGAATGAAAGGGTCTGAGCGAGTGAAGAAGATATCCACACTTAGTCCTGAGTCAGTGTGCTCGCATTAGAAGTAATGATGAGTCTCATAGGATCTGTTACATGTGAGAGCTAGTTCCAGTCATTATTAGCCTGAGCATTGAGCTCTTAGTGGGTGATAAAGCAGACTCTCTGAGGCTTTTAACAGAGTTGACAGAGAGAAAGAGAGAGAGAGAGAGTTCAAAAGAGAACCAAAGTTCCTCTAACAGGTTTAGCTGTTGTGCTGTGTTGTGGTTCAGTGGGAGTCACAGGTTGCCTTTTTGTGTGTGGCCGTGCTACACTTCAAGCAACAATACGAAAGGCTATAATGAAACATCTGTTTAGTGTTCATGCTCATCTAAGGCTGGAGGGAACATTCCAGGCGTATGGCAAACAGCAGGCTTATGCAAATCACTGTGGACTTGAGATACAAGCTGACAAACCCTGACTCAAAACACACTCACTCTGAGCAGCCAATTAGTAGAAGAACAGCTCTGTGGAATATATGGGGAAAGTACTTTTTTCCACAACATAGATGTAACATAGTATAACAACAGAGGTGTAGTCTACTAGTCTTCTAGCAGTTGTAAACTACTAGAATGTGCCTATAGGGGTTCATTTAATCCAAAGACCTTCACGTGTCACCTTCACCTTCACCTTCATCCCTTAATGTGTCATACACCATATAGACAAATGTTTTGGGACACCTACATATTACACCTACAGGAGCTTTTATGACACCTCATTCTAAATCCATTGGCATTAATATGGAGTTTGTCCCCCCCAGTTTGAAAGTGTAGTTATTGAATCAGTACTGGTGCCTATCAGTCAGTATCGGTGAGGTTTATGCACTATGCACCTCAGCCCTTGGAGACCCCAGTCTGTAACTTTAAGTAGTCTTCCACTTTTATACATTTCTGGCAATGACACTGAATTCAATGATTATGATAGACGTCCCAGTACATTTATATATTTATATATTAATACATGCATTTTTACATGTATACATATATATATATATATTTATACATTTACATAAATATATATTGTAGCATGTCTTTATTTGGTTTATTTTGTATCTGTGTCTTCAAGACAAGCTCTTGATGGGTCCATATACAGATGAAGTGCCAAAGTGCCTGTAATGAAGACCAAAGGTGATCTGGTATGATATGAAATTGCACCCCATACTATGACACCAGGCCTTCTGGACATGTGGTGCATGACTACAAACTATTGACCTTGGCATTGACCACAGTGCCTCCATAGACAGATTAGTTTGTGGTCTCCAGCCAGACAAAAGTGAAAGTTGTGAGTGTCTCTCTGACACAGCTGCAATCAGTTGAGTCCTTCTGGGTGTGAGTGTCTGACTCATATCAGATTGTGGATTAAAACAAAAACAGATCAGGACATTCATATGTGCTAATACTAGCACCAGCAGATCATATATTATAATTTTGACAGCATCAAACTATTGTAACTATTGTAACTTCACTATTGATTAGAATAAAATTCCCTTAAATGACTAAAAATAATAATAGAACAGAATTCTAAGCTAGCAGATAATATTCAGCAAAGTTTTTAAAGGTTCCGGGAGGGTTAGCTTGTAACATTACACAACTTTTCCAGACAGAAACTAACATTGTGGAAACATCTGAAGAATAAATGAAAAAATGTTTAAAAGAAAAAAGCTTAATAAAATATTCAAGGAAATTCCTGGACAGAGGGTTCTAAGAAACAAAACCATAATATTCAGGACATTCATGTAATGTTCTACTAACCAAAATATCTAGCTGGGATATAAATTGTAAGTACATTTTCTAAGTACAATTCTAAGCATTTCCAATTTTACTACCACTATACTACTCACAGTATAGCTCTTCGCAGCAAAATACATAAGGTTAACCTTGGGAAATGCAGTTTAAAAGTATTGTGTGTGTGTGTGTGTGTGTGTGTGTGTGTGTGTGTGTGTGTGTGTGTGTGTGTGTGTGTGTGTGTGTTTATAAAAGCAGAAAATAACAGTCATTAATGTTCAGTATGGCACAGCCAAGCCAGGCTTCAAAACACTCCCTGCTGCTTCTGAGGACAGTGGTTTTATTGTTATTATTTCCTAAGGGGATGCACTTCTAGCACTACCTTCTTTTCATAACTCTCATAATGAGGTCAAGCATACAGTTATGAGTTCCTCATGTCAGACTAAAGCAAGCTGGTGGAGGGTTGTAGAAAAGCCATTAAATGTGGACAGTCGCTAAATGAGACAGTAGAATATATTTATGAGGACTGCTCGCTGCTCTGTGGGATCAATAGCATGTTCTGTCTGCTGGAATGCATTAGTATGAATGCCTTTAAAATGTAGAGTGAACATTACGTACAAAGAATATCACTCTCCCTTCTGTGGGGAATTATTGCCAAAGAATGTGAATTTGAATTTGATGGGGTTGTTCTTCTTAAGTCAGAAAGAACATGTAGATAGCTGTGAGGTTCAGTTTCCATTACTTCTATCAGACTGTGTGCTCTTCTGGTGTTCCTCCTATTCACATTAATGCTTTTACATTACATTTTTAAAAATATATTTACATATATATATATATTTAAAAATATAAAACAGCCCACACATATTTAGATACAGTGTATAATACACCTACACAACATTGAGTGTTCAATGATTTCTCTCTGGGCACTTTTTCACCAACGTGAACCTAATTTTGAACCGTTCAGCACAAAAATAAGTCCCAGATTTTTAAAAATGAGTTAGCAGGAACCAACGATTCAGCTCAAACCACTGTGGGTGTGTCTAGTTGTACAGGTGTTTGATCCATGTTTGATCCGTGTTTGCTTTGTGGAGAAAAACAAACATCTGTAACAACACAAAGGCTTGCAGCTAGTCTATACACCCTTCATTTAAGACAAATTCAGTTAAGTATCCTCAGTTCCACTAAAACTGGTGTAAGTGCAGGCAGGGTCACTGAAAAGCACCGAGGTCCCAAAAAGCCAGAACAGAACCAGTTCAAGAACCAGAGTTGTTTTGATAGACATCAAAAGATAAAATGTGTTTCTTTTCTGAAGGTAAAGCTAATTGAATCTACATTTGTATGTGGTTTAATGAAAAAGCTACCATTCCATACTAATTTCCTCAAAATTCAGTAATGATTTCTTCTAAATAAATAAATAAAAATGCCAGGTGGTTGTTCAATGTCTCACTCAATGGGAAGAAAATGGGCAATGTAACAGATGTTAATGATTGGCAAAAAGGAGTGACTTCATTTGGGAATACCAGAGGCGATAGTGTGAAGGAAGTAGGTGAATTTTACAGGTGCAAATGCTCAAGTGGCTCTAACAGCAGTGGCAAAAATCCCAGTCTGTGGTAAACTCTCATCAGAATTGAGGCTGAAGCTGACGAACAGGGACCTCCTGCATGTTTCACAGCTCCAACATGATCATTGTCACATTTACAGGCTTGCAATTGTGACTGACTGGCACTAGCTAGGTTCGTAGGTTGGTGGGCTGGTTGGTAGGTAGGTTGGTGAGTGGCTGGGTAAGCAGATTGGTAGGTAAGTATATATTGATTTTGAAGGAAATGTAAGATGAACATGAAAGAGCATTCATGCATCTAGACTAGACTTCTGAATCTAGTTTTTGAAAATTTTTCATTTTCAGAGAATATAGTTCCCTAATCATACGATTGTTTCTAGAATAACGTTTGAAATCCCTGCTATTAAGGGTGTAATACATTGAACACATCATAAAACCAGTAACATGCACATTTAGAGTTTGACAAACACACACACACACACACACACACACATACACAGATTAAGTGTGGGGGAAAAATACCATTAAGCAACCATAGCCATCTAAATCCTGAAGCTTCAGAGCTGATCAGAAATTGTGTGCTAAGCCTCTCTGCTGGTGGTGACCACCGCTGCTCTTGCATGACCTGCAGAAATTAGATCAGTAGAGCTGGAGTGAAATTTCAGAAGTCGCCACCACTCTCTCGCTCTCCCTTGAACTGAGTGATCATGCTGACTGTTAATGAATATATTAATCAAATGCAAATGCAGTTTAGAGCTGGCCTTGGTAATTAGTTTGAACTGCACTGAATTCATTTAGCAGCCTATGACTCAGGAGTTGACAGGTCAAGCCCATGGGTCAGTCTGTGTCAATGAAAATGCAATAAAAAATACTTTAAACTTACACAAGTTTGACTCTCGTTATGTATACAGGATAGACCACACTGTAGTTAAACTGTAAGACGTGGTCAAACAACACAGAAGGTTATAAAAAATGGAAATTCTGACAAAAAATGGAATTCTAATAACAACAAGGACCACTTAGCCAATCGAATGGTGTCAGGTTGTAGTGGCAATTGATGAGATGTGGCAGAAGCAAAATAAAGTCACAGTCCCACATTTATATTGATAACTGTCGACTACATCATGCCAGCGAAGAGAAACTGAGGTTTGTAATACAGAATGGGCCTTATGGGAGGGGACAATAACAGAGCATGCAGACAGAGAAAAGGAAGGATTCTGTGATACACAAGAGGCAGTCTCAATAGCTGAAGACTGAAAATACTTCATCATTATTACATCACAAAATATGACTGAATTTATCCCCATCTGACCTGGCCACTTTACCTCGTTTAAATCTGCTACCAGTGCAGGCCGTATTGGCCACCATGAAATATACCAGTGTGTTAAATCAGAGCGTTTTGTTGGCTGCTATGTTTTCTAACACTGCATAAAGAGACATCAGGTTTAGTTTAGTTCTACACACACTGTTTTATTCAGAGCAAGCATGTGAACTTACACAGAGCCCACCCCAGAGAACATTATAGGAATACTCAGCAAGGATTTTTGAAAGGTTCCAGGAATGTTAGCCTATAATGTTACAGAAGTAATGTTCCAGGAACGTTCTGAAAAGGTGTGATGCAGTAAAGCTTTGCATTACAATGTTATTAGAACATTTCTTATACAACATTCCCAGACAAAAATTCACATGTTGGAAGTAACTTTCCCAATCCTAAATACACTGTTTTCTTATCAAATGTGGAAAATCCAGATTAACTTGTATGAATAAACAAATAAATATAACCATGAAAGTTAAAAGTTCTGTGGGTCTAAAACAAGACATGCAGGACTCAACCCACAGCAACCTCCAATTGAGTCTAAATGTTCACTTTGGAGAATGTTCCTCAGTCACCCCTTTCAGATGAAGTTAAGCACCTCTTTCCTTATACTTAAAGATAATTTTGCTGTCCAGTGAAAAACATGGATCTCCAAAATGGATTAGATGATGGATCAAACCCATTGGATATCACAAATATGCGTGTTTAGAAAGCCAGGGTCAGAGTGCAGGGTTCCGCCTTGTTTAAGGACCAAGCAGTAACAGTCTAGTGGGCTCTGTGATTAGTAATCTTGTGTTCCCAAGCAAAACTCAGAGACATCATACGGTCACCTACTGGAACATGGATTTCAGTATTCATCACTTCTAATGAACCCTTGAGCAAATGCAAATAGATTTAAGAACAACACTAGATGGAAACAACAGTGAGCCGGTGACCATGACAACCAGACCACAGAAACGACATCACCTCTGTGTGTTGGTGAGTGGCTGGAACTGACATGGATCAGACTAGAGAGATACATACACATTTAATCAAGCCACCAAATAGTGACAATTTGATTGGTCACTGGTAATTTTCTTTCATAAAGAATTCAGCCACTGATATGCTGTTACACACTCCTACAGTCACAGGGCATTGCAGTCCAGTACCTTTACCTTATTTGAGAGTTGATATTTTCTGTGGTAATGAACTATTATCTGAAATCTGGAGGGAGTTTCGTTGTTGCAGTACTGTACTAAATTAAAAGAACACTTGTTAAAAAGACAACTAACTCCAAGTTTTAGGAGGTGATTAGATTCAATATATCAATATACAAAATATTGACAAAAAATATTGGGACACTTGTTTATTCATTGTTTTATCTGACCCTTTTTATGGGTGCTCAAGCTTTTTGCTGTTCAAAAAGCTGAATAAATGTTAAAAGCATAGTAGGTATATATATATATATATTAATAGATAATCTGAACAGGCTGCTTTTAGATTGTTTTATAGAGCAGATAATGGTGAAAATAGCTGCTACTAGGGAGGAATTTTTGGCTGGTTTTTGTGTTGGAGAGGGGGGCAGTGTGTCACTGGTCTCATTGGTTAACCCCTAAAAGCTCTGACTGTAGAATCACCCTTGTTTGTGAGGATTTGACTGCATTCAGCAACAAGAACATTAAAGAGGATGATGGATGGTCACAACTCCACTTCCTCCTCAACTCCAATTCCTGAAGTGTTCATAGAGCATCATCATTCCTGAAAACAGAACTCCAGAATTGCATTTTGGTGCCAGAACAGAAAAGAGTCTGGATGCATGTTTTCCTTGCGTTCTGAGGGATGGTGGGTCAAGCCGAGCTGTACTTGAAGCTTGAAGGGCTCTTGGTACAGCTTGAGTTTTGACCATTGCTATCATGTATGGAGGAGCTGGTCCATTTTTGGCTTTGTAGGTCAGCATCAAGGTTTTGAATCTGATGTGGGCAGCTACAGGGAGCCAATGAAGGGAATGCAGCAGAGGAGTTATGTGATTGAATTTAGGAATATTGAAGACAAGCCGTGGTGATGCATTCTGGATAAGTTGCAATGGATAGATAACCTGTGTGTGTGTGTGTGTGTGTGCATTTGGATTTCTTTATGAGGAAATTCACTCAAAGGCGAGTCCAAATATATTTGGGTATAGTGTATAGCAGCTGTCCCCAACCCCCGGGCCACGGACCGGTACAGGTCCAATTGGTACCACACAATAATCCCCCCCCAGGCCCCCCCACACACAGACATCTCTAGAAAAGGGGCTATAACTGCAGTATTCCTAATATCAAGCCCCTCCTGAAGTAGAGACAGAGTCAGAAGCAACTGGAGGTGCGGAGTTATTTCCAGGCTAAAAGCAGAGCACGTTTTGTAGAACCTGCTCAAGCACACCATCATAAATGTTGAGTCTTGGGGACACTGATTGGCAGGAGTTGTGAGAGACTCTAAAAATTTTCTTCTGGAAGCTTCATTTAAAATTCCATTTATCTTGCCTCCTTGTCATTTCCATATCCACATCTCAAACGAATGTGTCCAAGCAGGAGCATATCTCAAAAGATTGGGAGGAAAGGGTCCTCAGCAGGGGAGCGTATCCTCTGGGCTTTGGCTCAGTCTTTCCCCTGCTCTCAGAGTGACCACCGGCGGTACAGAACAGCTTGTTGTACATAAGACTTCGGCTCGATAGTGCAGCTTTAAATTGGCCGCTTAGTTTAAGAGCCACTTACCTTGGAGGCCTCTTCAAAAACACAGACCAGCAATATCCCCCATGGTGGGCTACAGTATCTCAGCATTTAAACACACACACACACACACACACACATTATGTTTCACTTGTCTTTCACATATTTAAATACTTGAGACAAATGTTAATTATAAACTTAGAAAGAGCGGAATGAGAGTCAAAGAGAAAGAAAAATGAGAAGGAGAGAGAGTGTTAAACACAAAAAGAGAGCAAGTCACAGAGTGAGAATAAAAGAAAGAAAGTCAGAAAGAAATAGATAAAAATTCAGGAGTGGTAGAAAGTGTATGAGAGAATGAAAGACAGAAAAAGAACAATAAAGACAAAGATAGATTAAAGAATGAAAGAAGATGAAAGGAGAGAAAGTGAGAGAAAGTAAACAAGCAAGAGAGTAAGAGACGGCCAGATAATGAATGAGAGAACGAAATAAAAAGAGAGAGACAAATAGAGAGGGAAAGGGGAGGAGGAGTGTATGTTTTCTAAGGTGTGTGTGCCTCAGACGCTTGCATTGATTCTCTGCCATTTTACAGCAACACACCACGCTGCTAGACACTCCCTACTGAGGAGCTGGCATGAGCCTCTACCTAGACACACACTCATAGACACACACAAACACAAAAGCAAATGGTGCAAGTTGCTTTCCTTGGACAGCTTTTGGTGGGTACTGACCACTGCATGCCACAAACACCCTACAGGCCCTGCCGTTTTGTACCCAGTCGTTTAGTCATCACCATTTGGCCCTTGTAAAGTGGCTCAGATCCTTATGCTTGTGCTATGATCCTCCTGCTTCAAACACAGAAACTGCAACAGTTCACTTTCTGCTTATTATGGCCATTATGTTATATTGTGGCTCCAGCATATAATCCTGGGAAAAAGCATTTGCCCCATACAGATTTCTCCTCTCACACATAGTCATCCATCCAAATCATCAAATCACAATATATTTGTATAGCGCTCTTCACAGAGCGGCTTCACAGAAAGCAAAAAATAAAAAAGGTTAACAACACATGAACAAAGGATAAGAAATAAACCCCATGAATGTTTCAGATGATCAAACAAATTTCAATACCAGACAAAGATAACCTGAATGAATACAACAAGCTCTTATTCTTATTAAGGGAAAAGGCTACCCCAAACAACATGGCCTTATGTGAAAGAGTAATTGCCCCATAAACCTAGTGACTGGTTGTGCCTCCCTTGGCAGCAACAACTGTAATCAAGTATTTACGATAACTGGCTTTGAATCCCGTTTAAGGTATAAGGTAAGATACAAATCTGGATGTTGTCTGGGCAACACCAAAACTGTCATTTTGGGGTTTTTTTTAGCCATTCAGAGGTGGACCTGCTGGTGTGCCTCACATCATTGTGTTGCTATAGAACCCATGTACGCTTGAGTTTAAGGTCATAAACTGATGGCCAAATATTCTCTTTCAGGATACCATATATTCCTTTTTTCCCCATTTCCTTTTATTATTGTTGAATCAGACCTTAATGGAAGGGTACCAAAAATTATGTCCTACTGAACACGTTTTTGCCTAATCACGACGAATCAAAGAATATCGCAATATCATAGAATATAGGAAAATAATAAAAGAAATATAATAAATCACATCATTGATTATTTACTAATATAAGTACAATTTGGGTGTGTTGGTCTTATGTTGATACTTTCATTTTACATTAAAATGTCAATTATTAAAAGCTTCAGTGTTTAGAAGGAAAAGTGTGATTAATTAGCAAACATCTGAATTGATTTTTGATCAATTGTCAGCCCTAACATACGTGTATGATAAATTAGAGATATGCTAAACACCTAATAGACAAAAATGATGAGCACAAAGCATTAACATGCCTCTATAATAAGGCTTAACAGGCATATAAAAGCTCAACCATTAAACAAACCCACCCTCCACAGGAAATCTTTGCATAAGCATAATAAATGATTCCATTTGAAGGCATTTGAAATTCATACAGACAGTGTTTGTAGCCTCTCCATTGAAGATTCCCTGGGTAGAGAGGCCGGCGGAGGATCCTCGAGAGCATGATGACACAAGCACTTACCTGCAAGGAGTTCGACTGCTGGAGCACAGAAAAAGTCATTGCTATGGAAACAGGCATAATGCTCAAAGAAGAAGCAGTGACTGGAAGAAAAAAAACAACTAAAACTTAAAGAGACAGTTTACAACTGTTCTGAGATCAGACAGAGCATGAGAATCAAACAAGGGCACAGATAACTGGTCATCATCCCACATCGGGCCTGTGGTCATAATAGAATGTACTGAGTCAGGAATATGTTCTCTTACGTGTTCTCGCTACAAATGTAGATGTGTAACGTCACCGTGGTATCAATGTGTAATCTGGAGTTTGCATGTGGATGTTTTGTCTGTGTGTAAATAATACAGGTGACAAATGCCAAGTGTCAAATATAAGCATGTTCCTCGTTGGTGCTTTGGTGATGAAACATTACTGAATATGTTGAATATGCTAGAGTGGCATTTGCAATCCAGAATTAGTCATCCAACATCTATATCTGACCTCGGTAATGCTCTTGTGGCTGAATGCACATAACATACAAACACCTTCCAAAAGAAATGAGGGGATTTCAGCTGCTGGGTAAGTATATGAATATGCTTGGGCCTACAGTGAATAATGCACAATAAAACAGTACAAGGCAGGATCAGTCAGATGAGGGTGAAAGGTAAGTCCACCCAGTTAACAACTGGAGATACAAGGTAACCAGTTGTTCAAACGGACACATTTGTGCATTGAAATTAATAAATAACTTAAAAATAAAAACCACACAAATCCACAGTTACAAACCAAAGCCAAACCAAGTATATAACACATAGTTCAGGTTTACAAAGGCAGAGGCAGTGACTGTAGAAAAGATGGATGCTGTGGTTCCATTCCCATCTGTTCTATATAGATGAAGCCAAAATTGTCTGCCATGTTGTCAAATCTGCAACCAGGGTTTTGCAGTGGACTGCCTGCTCATTTTGTAGACCCACCGCCTTCTCCCAGACCAAGAGTCTCAGATCACCCTCACTGAGGATGAGAGGCAAAGTGAACTTTCCCACTGGATACCCAATTTGTCCAGTAAATGCAATCTTTCAGCAATAAACATGTCGTTCATGTATTTTATTTTGAAACAGACATTCAGGCGTTTATCAAATTACAGCTCGGCTCTGTTTGCCGCTGAGACAAACTGAAGCTACAACAGAAAAAATATTGTTTGAAATGTTATTTAGACTCAGTCCAGCCCCAAAAATACATTTGGTGGAAGCACACAACGTACCAATACTACAGTCCATCATGTCTAGACTTATCGGAAACACTGCAAAGGACTTTGTGTCTGTTAATGAAACCAACAGCACAGCATGACGTGATAAATAACAGTTGGATTATTTAGTTAGTCATACTGCCTGACAGCTCTCAGATGCTCCATGTAATGAACAGAAAGGTCCAGCACACAACTCAACTTTTTTCCACCTCACAGCTCACCTGTTAATAATTATAATGCATTACAGCCCACAAGAAAACAGAAAAACCTTTTAAGTAAAATTGTTTTTGTCTTTGATAATGTTCAGCTGATTACATTTCATTTGTCTTTGTGTTTCTTGTGCAATGCTATTATTTCTTCATTTCTATCCATGCTTATATAATGTTTATTGTTTGAACATGATTGATCTCTTGATTGTTACTAACTGTTTTTCATGTAGACATTTATGATTTAATGTGGCATTACTGGCCCAATATAAACAAATGCCTCCCCCTGAGGATGGGCCTGCCGACCACTAGAGAGTGCTTAATGAACCACGGGTGGTCTCCATCCCACAGGTTGAGAAACCCTAGGCCTTGATGCTACAGGACAAATAAAAAAAAACAAAAAACATTTACCCTAGACTGCAACAAGCAATTATGAGTACATCATAATTTTAACACAAACAATTATCATCATTAAAAATATATTATTAATATTTTGCAGGTTTCCTGTTAAGGTTAAACAATAGGCCCTTCAACATTCTGACCCTCCATAGAATTATATAACTTCACAGCACAGCTCTGGAATTGTTTCTGTTTTAAGACTCACACATGAATGAGTGAAAGTGTGATGTTATTGTGACTTTTTGCCCCAAGGTTTGTAGGTTGAGATTTCTATATTCATTTGCAGCTCTGACACAAAGGCCAGAATACTATACAGTGACTCAGAGCACCCCAGTCATCAGTAAGTCCACACATATATATATATATATATATATATATATATAGAGAGAGAGAGAGAGAGAGAGAGAGAGAGAGAGAGCGAGAGAGAGAGAGAGAGAGAGAGAGAGAGGGATTCTTCAATATTTAACTTAATAGCTTTGCTACTGTTGTTTTTTTGAGACCCCCTCACATCAGTTTTTTCATTAGTAGCAGAATTCAACAGAATTGAAGTGAAATGATTTCCTTTATACACACATTTGGGTAGTTGTGTGCTGGCAGGGTGTCCAGTCGAGACGTTTGGTGTTGTAAAGTCTAACTGGGCACTGAAGAAAATTGGCTTTCTGCAGTAATGGAAACTCAAAAGTTTCTCTTTTTCACACTGTGCATTGCTTTCATTTAAGGCTGAGATATGAAAATTATTATTATCCTTGTTCTATTCATTTCATTTACACTGCATAACCATTATAATGTAATTATGCATTATTACATATTACAGTGTTAATACATAATGATGTTTTGTTTTTTATAGCTCATGCTCGGGACATTCATAAGCAATGCTAGGTAATTCAAATACTCTTCTGCTAATGGTTTAAGCATCTACCTAGTAAACCCATGAGCTACTACTGATGGAAACAGAAACAAGGTGATTGAATTATATCAGACTGAGAAGGGTCACAAAGCCTTAGCCTCAGCACTGTGACAACCATTTCTAATGAAGACAGACCTCCCACCCTTACAAAACTTATTTCCAGGAGTCCAGGGAGTGGGTTACTGCATGGTTTGTACACCTGGGAGGTTCTGTATTCACTTTTGATTTCCAGGATATTTTATATGAGTTGTGGACATCAGGAAGTCATCAGAAAGGGGAATCTAGGGGATGACCACCACGCTTGATGACCCCAAACCTTTTGAAATGTTGTATGGACTGATCAGCTATGCAGAATTTGTTGATTTACATCATAAACTACAAGACCCGATCCCAGAGGTGTTTCACCATTGTGTGATTAATTATCAGCGTGTAATCCATCTCGGAAAACAGTTAAGATTCACTCGTTTCCAACTGGATTACATACCAGTTTAAATGCAGAAGGAGCCTTCAAATGCCTGTTCACTGCTCTGACCAGGTGTATAACATCATCCTGCATGCAGACTTCGACTGGTCAGTGAGAGGGGCAGGGGCAAAAGATATCACTGATCCAGACATTGAGTGATAAAGGAAAATTAGATGGTAGGGACTGTTTGCTCTCCTTCTATGCCCACACAGTGTTAAAAAATAAATAAATAAATAAATAAATTAATTAATTAATTAATTAATAAAAAAAAAAAAATAATAATAATAATAATAATAATAATAATAATAAAGGACACTGTTGTTCTTTTGGTTTTTTTTTCACATAATGTATTATTTAGTCCTTATAAGCCAAAAAGATGATCAAATTCATACAAATATTTAAATTCTGTAAAGTTTTAAATCTCAAATGAAGACAAATTTAAGTAGCCTGGGGCTTCCTGAAAATGACAATATCTGGTATGAATGTGGAGCAAATAAAATTAGGCCAAACTATTAAAATATCCCACAAAATTAGCCATGGGTGTTCTAAAAGTTAAAGCAGAGCAAAATCCCTTTTATAATAATGTAGAAACGAATCTCCAGAAATAAAGTGAATATTCCACATAAGTGCTGTCTCATATAAATGTTTTATTGAAGAAAAAAACACATTCTCTTTTACAAACAGTGTTTTATGTTCACTTGTGTTTTCTGCTGTTATGTCTCACTTTTGTAATGAGGATCTAAAATCAGCATTTCAAATATGTCTAAAAGGAGGACATAAGTAGAAGACAATTACTTTTATATGACAGTAATTGCAGTAGGCATCTGTAAAGAGAAATCACAATAGTATTTTACAGCACTACAGCAGATAACTAGAAACTGTCAGTTGCATTTGATTAAAGCTGGGGTTATTACACTGAAGTTCACATGCAGTTTTTCAAAATGCATGAAATAATGGTTAGCTGACAACAGTACTAATCATGTTTGATTGCCTGTTTGGAATTGGGTACTGTGGAGGGATGAGAACAGCACTGTACACCAGCTATTCTGTTTTCACTGAAAGGCCCACCTGTTCTCACTTTCTGTCATCAGACACTAACATTCTCTAAAACATGCTACTCTTTCATCAACACGGCAGGTTTTCTGCAGCTTATAGAAATGTCTTTAAGTGCACAGAGCATGTGATTGGTAGTTAAACATTATAATCTCTGGGTAGATGAGCGCTTATGTCTGGCAGTATTTCCTTGTATTCATTCAGTGTGCACATGTGCTCATATCAGAGTATTAATGGCTTGCATGTCTTTTCCTTACAGTGACCCAGCAGTGCTGGTCACCATGTGCCCTTTGCATGTTCTCTGGGTACAGTAGAGAATGTCACCTGAGGGTGAGGCTTTTTCCAGCTCTAGCCTTCAGTGGGTTTATGGTGTGAAAACCACTGTCCTCCTCATCCCAAACATCCCCCATAGCACTACTGTCCTCACCCTGCCCCAGCCACACCCCTTTGAACTCTGATTCACTGTAACAGTGCTAGTTTAATGTCCATACCCTAGAGGTAAGGCTGCTACTCAAATGGCCACACTGTCCACTCTGCCCTGTGGAACATGGATGTGGAATGCTGGATGTATCCTTCTTGTTCATTTGTCACTGTCTTTTCACACTGACCCAAAAGAAATGCTCCAAAATGTATATAGGCTGACCAGATATCCATTTTTACAGACATATACTCTTTTTGACATCAAAAATGTGTCTGGCTGGGATTTCTAAATTGTGTGAAATATCAGACAACTTGTTTAAATTCATGGCATGTTTGGTTTTACATTTCAGTGCATGTATTTTTACAGTGATGGAGGTGCAAGTGAATGATTGGGCCTGATTGGTCTAGCTTCCTGCTCACTATACCAATCAGTGTTCTCTGAGGGTAGAATTTACACTGGACCTGCCATTCGTTCATTAGCTAACCTTATTTAAACCAGTTATATATATATATTGAAAAACATTGAAACACATTACAAAACATAATTTCAATGACATTTCAATTTTTATTTGTTTAACGGTTGTTTAGTGTGGCTTATAGCTCATGAAAACCAGAAATCCAGAATCTCAAAATATTAGAACATTTCAATTCAAATTTAAATACAGTATCAACTTCAAAACAAAAAAGCTTGAAATGAGTCACTTTAAGTGTAATGTAAATAATATATACGATTGTTTAATTTTTGAATGAATTTATCAAAAACTTTTTTCTACTGTATTAAATATATTTAAATATTTTTTTCATACAAAAACCTCCAAATGCATGACTTCTTCACAGGAGAAGTAAAAGCCTTATTTACATTTAGTGGAAGTCAGTTTGATAAGCATTTCTAAGTATTTTATTCCCAGTGATTTTAGAGCTTTCCTTTGATCTACCCATAATTAAATTCTACCACATTCACATGATGTTAAGTAAAAAAGAACCCAACCAGCTAAAAATAGTTTTAAGTGAAACATATATTCTCTTTTTGCAAAATACTAAAAAAAATTCTAACCCTAGCAGAGACCTGTGTCCCTAGTGTCCTCTTTTTTCAAATATTTTTTCAAATATGGTCACTCTAGACTAGTATCAGTCTCTTGTTAGTCAAAACAGTCCGACAGTTGTTCTCAACAGCATCTAAGTGTGGGGAAACTCTGCACTTTAGCCTTGTCTACTAGCTATCTAATATCTAAGTGAACAGCATATATATGGAATGCCATAGGCGTCTGCTAAATGCCATAAATGTAAATGTAATGTCCTAGTTATTGTGTAATATGGAGATAAAGAAAGATTCTAAAGATAAAAAGCATGAAATAGTGTAAGGTCTTGAAAAAGTCAAGAAACCCATTAAAATTTT